>JABFPM010000875.1:0-24251 GCA_022817325.1 Idris sp. 1 HC-2018 | reverse complement strand
CCATATACAGACTTAAAAAAAATCAATTTATTATATCAATCATGAAAAAGGGATGTAAATTTTAATATTTTTTAAATATAAAGCTCAGAAATTATGGAAATAAAAAATTATATCCAATGGAAAATTTACTTACAGATTAAGAACAAAATTTCATTATTAATATTTAACACATTAAACAAATTATTAATAATAATAAAAATCTAACTAAATAAAAATTGATACAAACCATATAAAATGTAATTTTTATTTTAAATATTTATATTCATTTAGTTTTTGTTTAAAAATATGATTTTGTTTAGGTTCCACAATTTTGCTGGTTCAAAAAATTTATCTACCTAGGCAATTGCTTGTGTTGCCTGTGCGTAAATCCGCCTCTGAAAATAAAACATTCTTTCGTAAAAAATGTAAATATACAAAGAACAATGAAGATGACAAATTAGACTTAAAAAATTAATTCAACTATTAGAGAATATCTAATTTATTCTTTTAAAAAAAAATCTTTCATTTTTGTCAAAATTAATTTTGTTGATTATTGCTATTAAAAAAATTTTTTTGTTAAACAGCTGGTATGATAACTCCCGAACGGGTCGCCGAGATGCGAAAAAAGTTTTATGCCGACCGACAGAACGTCTTATCGCAGAACATATGCACAAAACAAGATCCCATAGAACCTCTGGTGTTAAGAAAGTCCTTGGAAACAATTAATCACATTTTCTCGCATAAAATCGATTGCGAAGGAAAGCCCGTGACAAATCAGAAAAAGTCAGGCAGATGTTGGCTCTTCGCTGTCTTAAACTGTATGAGAATACCATTCATGAAAGCATACAATTTAGAGGAATTCGAGTTTAGCCAAGCTTATCTGTTTTTCTGGGACAAGGTAAAATATTTTTTTCATCATTTTCAGTAAAAATAGTTTTAAAAAAACTTGAATTTACTGCTTTTATTTTAATTAACATTACATTATGTTAAGAATTCCCGCTCAATTCTCAATTCAAAAATTATTAACAAAAGTAATATTACATTAAGCATTATTCTTTGAATTTGCACATTTACATTAATTTACATATTCAAATAATTTAAACAATTAATTTGAATTCATTTAATTTTTCTTTTCAGATTGAAAGAGTCAATTTTATCCTGCATTTAATTTTTCTTTTTAGATTGAAAGAGTCAATTTTATCCTGCACAATATTGTACTCTCGGCAAAAAAAGGTGAACCAGTGGACGGACGCACAGTTAGTTTCATGTTAAACAATCCCATGGAAGACGGTGGCCAGTGGGGCATGATCGTGAACCTGGTGAGCCGCTACGGTGTGATGCCGAAGACCTACTTCCCCGAGTCTTACAGCTCGGAAAACAGCATGCGTATGGACAGCATCCTCGCGAGCAAGATCCGCGAGTACTCCAAGGCACTGCGGGATCTCGTCGCGAAAAAGGCCAGCGACTCGGAAATCGAGTCGAAAATTGACGAGCAGATGACTGTCGTCTATCGTATTGTTAGCATCTGTCTTGGCATTCCGTCCGAGACCTTCACCTGGGAGTATTACGACAAGTCGAAAGCCTACAACTCCATCGGTCCTATGACCCCATTGGAGTTTTATGAAAACTGCGTTAAACCTCACTACAACGTGAAGGAAAAAATTTGTTTGGTAAACGACCCCCGACCTAGCAACGCTTTTGGCCAGCTCTACACCGTAGAGTATATGGGCAATGTAGTTGGCGGGGACATCGTCACTTATAATAACCAACCTGCAGAACTGATACTGAAAGTCGTCGCAGAAAGTATTAAGCAGAACGAGCCTCTTTGGTTCGGGGTCGCAATGTCCAAGAGAATGGCTGCCAAACAGGGAATCCATTATTTAGACTGTCTGGATTACAAAACTGTTTTTGGTACTGAAGTCCAACTGAGTATGAATAAGTCTGATAGGTTGATTTATGGGGACGCTTTTATGACCCATGCCATGGTGATCACAGCGATGACACTCGATGTACGAATATTTATATAATTAAGCAAGATCCGTAATAAATTCTAAAAAATATCAGAGTTCCATATTTTTCCAAAGTTTGATTAACTTTATGATACACTGTTTCAGAGAAAATAAATTTCAAAGTTAGACTTTTTTAATTTATACATGGTTTCTTATAACAACATAAAAATTGGTTTTTTTGAAAAGGTTCTGTGAAATTTAATCAAACTTCAGAAAATGTTTCTAAGCATTTTTTTAAATGTATTTCAATTTAGGTTACTCTGGCATTTCTTTTCACTTCTCTGTATTTCTTATGTAGAGAATTTCTCTGACGGAACTTTCTTAAGTCTCTGAGTTGAAAATTAATTATATACAATTTTTGTTACAGAACAAAGGTGAAATCACGAAAATGCGAGTAGAAAACTCGTGGGGCACTGAGAGAGGCGACAAAGGCTACATTGTCATGAGTCGTGACTGGTTCGCAGAATTTGGTTTTGAGGTGGTGGTTGACAAAAAGTATTTGCCAGCTGATGTTCTGGCTGTGCAAGATCAGACACCAGTAGTCCTCCCACCTTGGGACCCGATGGGCATGCTGGCCAAATAGGTGCTGCAACTGGATTCTCCATTAATTAAGCAATTTTCAATGAACAAATTAATAAGAAATGTGCCTGGAAGTGCTAACTTCAGAATTATAAATTTTCAAATGCCATTCAAAATAGATCATAATGATTATCTTACATTCTTGCTATTATATCTATTAAGTGTAAACATTGTTTGCATAGCACACTACGTTCTTCAGGCACATTTGACAGGAGACATATTTTTTACTATAATATATATTTTTAAATAGAAAATATATATAAACTTTAAGTAACTTGTAAGTTACAATTACAATGTGTAAGCCATTTACCGCTATTTGTAACATTTGTACTTATTCTGTAATGAAATTTGTACTCACTAGAATAAAATAAAATTGTTAAATAAATTGCAAGGCTAAATTTTTTTCATACGAAATTTTATTTTTCATTTCATTTTATGCTAAATTTTATTTTTATACTAGTTTTCATTTTTTTAACCATTTTTATTATATTATATACACATTTACAGAATTCATTCAATAATGAGTTTGATAATGATCAAATAACTCATTTAATGGCATTGTTCTTTTTACAATTTCCCTTTTTTTGTTTTTTTAAATAATGCTGATACTGTAACTTGGCCCAAATTCCCTGACACATTCGTTGTAAGCGTACATCCTTTATTTCTTTAGCAAAGCTAAATACTTCTTGAATTATTTGCTTTGGATATTTGAAAGAATTTCTTTGGATCATACTCAGAGCTGCATAAAGCTTGCAGCGTGCTGTTAATGAAGGGTCTCCTAACTGCAAGGCTAATTTAAATTGTTCGATTGATATTTTACCAGCGATTACAGCCTAAAATATATAATAGGAGCATTATGAAATTGAGATTTTATTAATTATTAATATTGTTTTAAACTAAATTTTTAACTCACACAGTCATCAAAACAATCTCCCAAAGCAGAAAAGGCACCACCTAAAGTTGATAACCAAGACATGGCATACTCTATATTTAAACGTTCTGAAACCATTGTATTTATTCTCTCATTCCTAAAAAATAAAAAATATTAATTTTCAAATGATATTAATGAAACATATTATTATGGAAATATGATAATTGTAAATTGATGATTTAACTGAAAAATTATAAAATATGATATAAAAACTATATAATTAATATTTACCATTTGTAATCTAGAAATTGGTACTTCGGAGTAAGTAATTTTATAAAAATAGCCACATTGATATTCAAAATATTATTATCACAAAATGTGTATAAATTTTTGTACGTAATTTTTCGAAATGCATTTGATCTGGCTATTGTGTCAACAAATGCAGATGCCAAATAAGCGTCCACTCCTTTTTCGTTTAACTTAATAGTAACTAATTTTCCATCCCTCTGTTGTTCACCAGCTTTCTCACATTTCTCCACATGATCCGGCGAAATCAAAAGGTAATCAAACAAGGCCTGATTTCTGTACAAAACTAACCAAATTTTCTTATCAAGAGCCATGCTTATTTTTTCGCATTTTATTCACAAAATTAACCAATTCTTTTAACTGAGAACTCATTTAATCGTTTCATGTTTTTGGTTTGTAAAATCAGAATCATTTTCTATTCTCCTGTCAATTACAATTCTTTTCCTTCATTTTTCTTCACGATAAATGTCGCATTTTCAGTAATGTACACGAATCAAAATGATCAGCCAATCAGAAGATCAGAAAAAACAGATAAATTTTGAAAACAGAAATTCAATCAAAAATTAAATTATTTTTTTAAAAATAAAGGTAAAATTAAATTCATTTTATTTTAAAACATTAGTAAAAATGTAAATGAAATGAAAAATAAACAAATTTGAAAATCCACAGTGGAAACTAAGGGGACAATACGAGGATACAACGTGGAATGTAAAACTAATTTAATTTTATTCTAATAATGAAAAGAAAAATAATTGCTGTCACTCAATAATTTAAGAGAATTAATTTTTGTCAATATAAATAATTTTTATTTTCATAATTATTAAGGAGCATTTACAATTGTTTTTGGTTAAGTTCAACTCTGTGTAAATATGAGTTGTGAAACTTAACCTCAAAATGTATATTTTGTTTTTAAAACGGCCACTCAGCCTGTGACTAATAATTACTGAGTTATGACACAAAATATAATATAATTCATTACATCTTTCTTCTGATAACGCAACTAAAAAGACATATTATTGTGTACTCAAATTTTTATCAACTCTGAAATGTAAGTAAATATCAATCAAGTCTATTTTGAATCAAAGCAAAGTAACGTATGTTTTATCAGTCATTTGCGTAAAAGTAAATAACAAAAATAGAAAAATATCTCATTATTTGTAGTTGATTATACTTGTTTTTATGCAATTATTATTATTATAATTAAAGATGACTCGCAATCTTGGTTTTTCCTTAAACAAATGGTCGATTTAATTTTGTTGTCAAAAAAGAGTTATGATTGCAATTATTACAGAAAAAAAGTTTAGAGGTTATGTAAGATTATTTTCGGCACACGACTCTCATGGGTTGAACAGCGGACAGTAAGTTTTTTTTCACACAACTGAAAAATAACTTCTGCTTATCAAAATAAAAGTTTGGAATGGGAGCTTTTTCAGATCGAGAAGTCAAGGCTTTATGTTTATAACAAATTATTCTTTATCTAGTTATCAACACTGTAACTTGTGTTTTTCACGATTACAATAATGGAAAATGAAAGAAGATGTTTAAAATAGGCAAAGTTTTGATTTTAATTCCTCTGGGTTTCAAAATTGCTGAACAAAATTATGAAGAAAATTTATAACCCCACCACAGTCACTGACACCATGGACAATTTGGATAAAATGAGACGATTGTACAGGTATGACTTTTTTTTTTCTTTGTATTTATATTGATGTTTTTATTTTTGTGAAAAAATTGTTTATAGAGGAGCTAACGACGTTGCAAAAAAATTGGATGATGATAAAAACAATTGGAACAATGTTTCGGATCTTTTTACACCTTCGCAGGAATTGTTGCGCTCAAAATTACGTGATTATTGTGAGAAATTGGTTTATCAAGATTTTGTGGGACATGGTCGTAAAGTTGAAGAACTTTTGTGGCGAAAGGGATTTTATGAAGTTTTTTGTGCTGCTAAAAAACTGAGAAAGGTATTTTGTTGGAAAATAATATTATATGCTGATTTTATATGATTTCATAAACAAAAGAAATTCATTGTTAATATTGCGTCATTTTTTATTTTTAAGGGTAACATGTGGAGTGATGCTGAAAAAGCAATGGTGTCGTCTCATTTGTTAGCTGGCTTTGGATTTTACAATCATTTGATTACTGGTTTGCAATTGGAGTACAATTTAGAAATCGTTGATTTACCTGATAAAATGTGTACTATCAGACTCAGTGGTTTGATGAAAAATGTAAGTGTAAAATAATTTCAGCCAGAAAAGTTGTTTATGAACATTTTGAATTCAATAATTTATTTATTATTAAATTTTATTTGAATTATTATTGAATTATACGTTAAATTTAGTAATTTCAAAAAAATTATTTTATTTATTAAAGATAAAAAATAAATGCAACATAAAAGAAAATGGAAAAGATAGCAGTGAATGTAAAAAATCAGTCACACGATTTATCCATCGTTGTCTCGTTTGCATTGGAGATTTAGCCAGATACAGATTGGACTTAGATCCACTCTGGATTCACTGGTTAATGGCTGTGCGCTATTACAAAATGGCTTACTCAGTTGATCATACTATTGGAATGCCACACAATCAGCTGGGAACAATGTCTGGAAATCAAAATTATGGATTGGAAGCAACATATCACTACTTAAGATGGTAATTGACAAGTTTTCCGATTGAATTATAATATTATAATTCTAATTTTATAATTTTATTACTTTTGATTTGTAATTTTAATATTTTAAGAAAAATTGTTTGTGGGATTAAAAGCAAATTATTGTTACAGCATGCTATGCACAGAAACATTCGAAGGAGCTGAAAGTAATTTGAAAAGAATAATTGCAATTCACGCTTACACAGGAAACGAAGAGATCACTCTCCACCGTTGCTTCTCTCGTATTCTATCTCTTCTTCAGCTCTGGGACAGTGAAGTTCCAAACAATGAAAAGATTAACCAAGACTCACAGGTTATTTCTAAAGTACAAATCAACCATGTTTTTAATTTCTCCTTTAAATTAAAGGAAAACTTTTCAACATTTTTATTAAACAAATTGAATTCAATTTTCAGGCTCTTCTAAATGACATCCAAAACTGTCTGATCATGGAACCCAATTCTGAAATTATCGAACACGACTCTGCCTCGTTTTTCAAACAACTAAAAGTCTGCAAACCTGAGTACTTAACAGACGAGATGATGCTCAAAATAGTCTCCATCTGTCTCATGTACATCACAAAACTGCAGTCGAAGCAGCTCAGCCAGGTTCAAGGAGCCACTGCTTTTACTCTGGCTTTGCTTTCTCAGCTCATTCACTTTGTTAACATTCAAATCCAAAAGTCATTCATGTCTGTCTCATCAGCATTAACCGAAAAGGATTTCCAATTCGAAGAAGAAGACTGTGAAATTGAGAAGGAAGAAAATAAAAACGAACAAGTTAATAACAAACTTAAAAGTAGTCGACGTAAGGCTTCCAGTTTGTTGACCAAATTACGCAGATCGCGTCGACGTATGAACAGTTCGGATTCTGACGCAAGCGATGCGGAAAATTGCGAAAATGCTTCATACTCTGACGACGAAATTAATTCAGACATCTCGGAGACCGAGGAAAACGTTCTGAGCTGCGACGGAATGTCTGACGACTTGTCCGAGGAAGAAGTGGACAAAATCACAGAACAAATGGAAAAATTACAATGTAACGATCTCACCAAACGTTACAGTTACATTCGTTCAAAGTTAAAATCTTCTGATGTTGTCGACATCTTGGCAGCTAATGGCATGCTCACATCCATTAAAGTCTGCTTCGACTGGCTCAAAAGTGATCCAGAAATTTTACAGAAATGCGCAAGAAGTGCGACATCTTTGATCAAAAGAACATGCAAATTGATTAACTTAATCAACGTAGATGTCGCTGATTTACTGGAAACGATGAAAAACGATTTGGTCTCGCAGAAATCTACATGCTGGGAACTATACGGGGGAATTGAAAAAGCAATGAGATTTTCTTCCCTCATGCCATTGCCAGAAGACACAGAGTTGAGAGGAATTTTAATTTTTAAGGATGCACACGAAAATTTGGACTGGAGTTTGAAACGCAAGATGAGTTCTCGCGAGGAAACTTTGATAAGAATTCTGAAGATGGTCAGCTTTGGGGAATATTTGGTTCAGTTGAAGGATTACACTGGGGTTACATACGACGAAGCCAGTCGAATTTTCCGAGTCCTGGAAATGGATTTGGAAACTGAGACTTCTGATGAGGTCAACGAAGTGGTGGTCGACGATATTCTGGCGGCCAGTTATGTTGTCGAGCACATGAATGATATTGCGAATAACATGGTGAAGCAGGTTGCGAGCACAGATGGAGTTGCTAATGGAGTTGCTGTGGATGCGATTGCGGATAAGATGAATTCAGAACAAACCAAAGAAGACGTGACCGCCGAGGAAAACAGTGTCGACAAGACGGAGGAGGACAAGAGCAAGTTGATGAGACACATGGGTACTTTGTGGCTGCAGGCTGAGGTCAATAGACTGGAGAGATTAGACTCTACGAAAATCATGCCGCCGTTTTTGGTCACAGATCACGAGGTCTTGGTGAAATTTATGCCTATTTTGAAGAGATTGGTTTATTCGAAAAAGTTTGTCGTCGTGATTCCTAGTACAGGTAAAAATTTGAACATTAAGAATAATATAAAACAATTATTGATAGTTAACTGTAGGAAAATTAATTTCGTTTTTATAACTTATACATCTATTATCATTAATTATAAGTAAAGGAATGAAAATTGTTGAAAGTAAGCATTAATATTCTGAATTAAATATTGTAAATTAAATTGGATATTGTACTTTTTTAGTGATATCAACTTTGGATGGATTAAAACGAAGCAGTGCTCAGGCACGTGAAGCAACAAGATGGTTAGAAAGCCAATTGGAACGTGGTTCAAGATTTTTGAAGGCTCAAACACCGGACGAACGTTTGCCGTTGCCTTTAATCAAAGGACCAAAACCAAAAGATCGAGAATCATGGATATATTTTCAAATTATAGAATGTTGTCACTACCTTACCAAAACTAATAACACTTTTCAAGGTGACTCAGTGGAATCACCAATGGTGACTTTGTTAACTGGATATGATATCCAAAGTACTAACGAGGCCATAAAGTCCATTATTGCAAATGCAGAAATACTTGCAAAGAGCGTTGGTAGGTTAAAAACAAATTAAAACAAAAATAAAAAATTTATGATGGAAAATTAACTTATCATTGAATTTCAGGTGTCAACATTGAAAACATTCAAGAGTTTCATACTAAGTGGAAAGCATCGAGCAAAAGCCATGGTTGAGCATGATTACTGTCAAGAATTTGTCAGCGTCAAGTAAAATGTCGTCAATAATCAATTTTATTGACAAAGAAAAAAAATCTCCCGTAAGCGGACTGCAATCAGTGGAGGAGTACTACTGACCAATACAGATCTAACAATTACAGATGATTTGGTAGAATGGCATCAGTGGCAGACATCATTGAAGAACAAATGATTAAAAAATAATAATTCATGATTTATGATTTAATTGAGTTATATTTTCACTCTAGTTATCTGATTTAGTTGAGTATTTCTGATTTTTTTTCATTTAAATTTCAAGTTTTCTTTTTTGCAATTCTTCTTGATGTGCAACTTGATTATTAATGTCATTGTAATACCGTCATTTGTATTACACATTGTGGGGAATATTGATGAAATTATTAAGTTTGTTATATTTAATTTTGGACGTTCTTTAACACAAGAATTTATTTCTATATCGTTTTTCATCATTGATAATTACTTATTTGATTGGATGAAAATAAAGAAACAATCATTAAATGTACGTGTAACTAACGTTTTTAAATGTCGCAAATCATTTTCTGATGTTACGTTCAATTTTGTTAATCTAGATTGACATATTTGCGTTTTTGTCTAAATCCATTATTCGAAAATTAATTATTTACCTAATAATAAAGGAAATAAAAATCATTGCAGAATGTTATTTTTTTCTTAATCCTTAAAAACTGAAAAATAATATGTAGAGTTTAATTAATTGGTGCAATTTATATTGATCAAACATTTTTATTTAATTTATAATTCATTCTTTTTCACTGTAACTTAATTTATTCAATATGCTCTCATATTTATTATTATACAATATGTGCTCTGTTGACAAGAATTCAAGTCTTTGGTCTCGGATGGGTTGTCCGCTCACGAGCACAAGTCGTAGCGGTCTGAGCAAATCATCGGTTAACAAACACCCGATATTTCACTCATTCATTATTCTTTTCTTTCTTTTTCTCAGTCTGAATCATTCACACAGTAAACAATACACATTACAGTTATTCATTTTGTATTTATCCACCTCGTCATGTGCTTCTTTTTTGAAAAGAAGTGTTTACAACGTAGTAAAATCTACATATTGTTTCTAACTTCATTTTCAAATTTTGATATTCTAGTATTTTATATAAATGGCAAATAGAATGTAAAGAGATTAATCAAATTTTATAATCAAAATCAGTTTTTAAAATATAGTTTATTTTTAATAAAAATCGATTGCAAATTAATTTTATCACAAATTTAATAATTAAATAAAATAATAGAAAATAATGTCTAAAGACCCTGGGGCTTTAAAAACTTTGTTTAAATAAGTAAGAATTAAAAGATTTTAAAATTAAAAGTTTATTAAAGTTAGTTTTTATCAATAAAAAAAATTATCTGTAACCTTCTTTTTGGTTTGAGATTTTGTTGTCCTTAGACACGTTTTAAATAATATTTTGTACAACATTTTTTCAAGATTTTGATATTGTCCGAAATTTCACGTACAATCGTTATCAAATGAAATGACAGATCTTTATGTAACAACGTGTGGAGCAATTTTCGAGTAATATTAATGATTTTTTGTTTTCAAGTTTTACACTGTACAGTGACAATTGTTGAGGTGATTGTATGAGGTAGGCGTTTTGATTCAACGTGAAACTTCTTTTATATCAAAACATAAAATCTAATTAACTTAACGTGTAATATAAATATAGATGAAAATGTTGTATTTTCAATTAATTTTAATATCTTATATAAAAGATATTTTGATTTTGAATTTAATGTAAAATTAAACTTTACATTATTATTGTACATAATTTACACTTAATATTTTTTTAGATTAAATTACACATCTCGTTTGCATGCTTTTCATATTTTTGCATTGATTTTGTTACAAAGTTTCATCTCTAAAAGTTTTTAAACAAGACTTGCAATTAGTTGTTGCATAGTTGGATCAATACAAACAGCATTTTGTACATATACAATAATATACATTCTGATTTTTTGTTTTTCTGCGCCTCATTTATACTTTACAATTATTTAACACGCAAACCAAGAATAATTGTGTTTATTTTTTGGTAAAAGTCATTGGTATGAAATTCGTTGGTTTGTCATTTCAATTAAAATTGTACAAACATGGATTGTTTAAAATTGAATCGTATAAAGCAATATAAAATAGAAACCTTGCATTATCTTTTAAATAAACGAAACTTTGTTCATATAAATTTGATAACGAGCTTTTCATCGCTATTATTTCTTTTATAAGTAGTATGTGTTTCGTACAAAATTAATACCAATATAAATGCATTGAAAATACATTTACGAAATTCGATGTGTTTTCTCAACGTGCAAGGTCTAAAAATTGCGAATGATATGTTCACCAATAAGATTGCTATAAAATTACAAAACATTGTCAAAACTGGGCTTCTTTTTGAGTCGATAATTATTTTGTTTTGTTTTTTACATTTTCTTTATAAGTTGATTTGAAATGTACGCCGGAAATGTATTATGAATAGATTCATTACTATATCAAATCCAATAGTCGCTAATAGGAATGTTACAACTTCATTTTGCAGTTGTACTGTATTTTGTTAATGATTTCATAACTTCATTTGTATATTATTATCATCTCATTATATACATAATTTATACAATCAAATTATACGTTGCGATTTAATCAAGTTGAGCGAGACCTTTTGAATTATTTATCATTCTTTATAATGAAACTTAGTGTGTTCAAAAAATATGATTACAGTAATTTCATGACAGTATAAGCTTCAATTTACAAGGCTTTAACATGCTCATGTATATGATAAACAGAAAATCCTCTTTAATGCCCTTTACGGTGAAAAACATAATAATATTTTCTTTTTTTTATAATTTAAAGTCAAATTTTTGTAACGACGACTGTCAGTTGATAGTTATTGGATTATAATTTGTAATATATTACTCTACAGTTAATAATATATTGATTTCGATAAGAATACATAATTATAATACGAATATAAATTTGTATCATTTAACAAGAAATAATGAACAGTTTACAAAATTTACTTCTGATGGTAATATCAGTGGTAATGATCAAATTTCATTTTTGTTTTTTTATGCCCAACACTCACATGTTTATCAACCGTGAAAACTATTTGATTAAGAACAAAATTCAAGTAGACTTTATCATCAACCTAACAGCACACACCATCACATCTCTTGAAGGCAAACAATTTATTGGAATGGTGAACAATTTTCTAAAATATCATATATCACAGTGATACCAAAAGAGAAAGAGAGAGAGAGAGAGAGAGAGAGAGAGAGAGAGAGAGAGAGAGAGAGAGAACGCAATTACATCAATGATAATCAATAAGCTAACAATTTTGGCGAGTACACACTTTTGGCAGTCGATAAAATCAGTTTTTTGGCATCGCAAATTTAGAATTTGCAGTTTTTCTTTTGCTCCCGAATGAAGCATACATGTATCAAATTCAACGATGAAATATATTTTATATTTATAATATATATATATGTCATGTACGTGTATGTTTCATTTTTAGAATTGCACAATGGCCGAGCTGTATTGTAATAAGATTAATTTTCAACCTGGTTGTCGAAAATATTTTTATTTTTTTACAAAAAAGACCTAATATTGAACAGACGTCGATTGGCAAGTTCGAAAGGCTCAAACGGCGATGGAGTAATCTGAAGATGGATTGTTCTGCGTGCTGGGTCTGGACCACAGAGAACTCCTCAAGCCGAGTTTCAATTTTTTTAACGAATCGATGTCGCACTCGGCCTCGTTCAATTCCGAGCGATCGTGGCCCACCTGGCCGGACTGATTTCCACTTACAAAAGCCGTCTCGGCGACCGATATTGGCGTTAACATTGTCCTCAAGGAATTTTTACTCGGAACGTGCCACCTTAAAAGTCATCGTCAAAAAATCTTTAAAATACTTTTTGTAAAAATGTGCTAATCTTTTTAACATAAAGTATCATTTTTACCTAGACCGCCCTCTCCGTGGCAGAGACTTCTGTTCCGACATCGGTGAGATGTCCGAAGACGTGCTGGATGTACCGTGGTATATAAAGTCCGAAACCGCTCGAACTGCAAAAAAAGATAACATTCTCAATAACTAATAACATTTTAATTTCAAGCATTTTTATTTAATTTATGATTTGTTTCTTTTAGATATAATTCATCAACTAACTGTGTTTCAATTTGCTTGCGTCTAGATGATTGGATGATTCTGTTCGCGAACTTGTTAACTGATCTGCATCAGATTCGCTCTCGTCGCTCTCGACATTGCCCGGAGCGCGTTGTTTCCTGTGTTGACGTCGTCGCGATGATACACTCTTCATTGTCTAAACAGACATATTATATCAAATATATAGACGAAAAAACAAATTATTGTATTAATTTATTTTAACCCTTTCGTTACGTATGCTGGTGTAAAGCAGCACATTAAATGTTGAAAATGTTGTCAATAAAATAAAGTAGTAATTATCATTCTAATTTTTGCAACATATTTAGATAAAAGTAGTATTTATACAGTGTCTTCAAATATTTGTAACTTCGTATACACAAAATAAAGTTAAAAAATCGAAAAATCGTTTTTAAAAATTTGTTGAGTTTGCTCATACAAAGCAAATTCCCAATTCACTGACTAAAGTTGATTTGTTTAATGCAGACAAAATTCAGTAAGGAGAGGTTTTAGAGGATACTGATTTGTTATTTTATGTACCGAGGCTGCTGGAGGTGGACTCGCACATCCCTCGGTCATTGCGTGCTCGTGGTACATGAAGCTGTGAAGCAGCGTGTTGTTCGGATGAAGACCTCCTGCGGTGTCCGGACCCCCGGTCAGACCTCCCAGACCTCCGAGACCGCCCAGGCCGGCCGCGCCACCCTCCGAAAGCTGGAACGTAGCGTACGGAGAGATGTCCTCCGCTGTCTCTGTAAGCCATGAGAGGCATTGCCTACCTTTCAAATCGCGTCGGCCACAATTTTCTGATTATGTCGAGTGTATATTACCTGACACTACGTTTTTAATGTCAAACGAAGCAACAAAATACTTTGCAATTAAAATTTTATAACAATAACATTGTGATGATGAAGGAATTTCATGTTTGTATTTTGTGTTCATTTAACATCATCGTCCTACCCTTTCAAACTCAAAGATGCATTCGTTTTATAGTCCATCACAAGCAGCGTGCTTCCTCTCATACCTTGATATCAATTATAATACCAAACCTGTCTGCTGTCCGTATCGTAACAAAGATTCACCTGGAATCTTCTCGGAAACTCCGCCTGTGCCGGCTGCCTGCTGAAGGGCCACTTTGTGGATAGTCGCATAGTACCGTTCTCTCTGGGTTTCGGCGTTCTGCTGGTTCTCCTGTGACTCCTTCATCTGCCTCTGCATGTGGTCCCCCAAATACCCTGAAAGTTTAGGTAAAATTATAATCAATTAGATTTATTTATAACAACTTAAGGCTGGACTATCATGAAGTGAAATAAAAAAATATGCAGAAATGTAAATTAAATATTCTTTAATCTCATCTAGCATTATGGATAACTTTGTGAATTTGTAGATAAAATGTTTATACATAATGCCGATGAAGATATAAATGATGCTAATTTTGTCTGCTCCAACGCAACAACGTCTTCCATGGATGATCCATTACTTTTAAAAAGAGAATTATCTATGAAAGAGAAATGCAATTGGTACTCAAAAAATATTCTTTTTGAAGAAGAAAAAGTCAAGAGAAAGTATTTAACTGTAGTTTTTCAATATTTAAAAAGCATTAAGCCATCAAGTTTTGATTTAAAATAGCTTTCTTGGGAACTGGTTGATTTTGTACAAAAGTCCAGTCTCGATTAGAAGATAATTCTATAGATATAATAAGCTTTTTGAGATCATATTTTATCCAAGTAAATAATTATTATTTACATTGTATATACATATATAGTTGATTTATAAATATTATTTAAGTTGTAGATAATAAAAGTTTGTTAGAAAAAAATTACCGCTTTTTACCGGTATTTTCAGGTTTACCGATTCTTTAATAAAAAAATTTACCGGTTTATCGAAAATCAAAATATCGGTAAATTTGCAACCTCTAAAAGTAATAGTTTTTTATAAGTTATTCTAAAAATACGATATCTCATAATAGTCATATCATACTTTAATTTAAATTAAATGTAAAAAAAAGGCGAAAACTTACGGTTCCTCCATCTGAAAGCAATTATAGACAAAGTTCCCAAGCAGATGGCCGACACGAATATCAGTGGCAGAATGATCTTGACGTCTGCATAAAATGGATTAGCCGACTCGATTCCTCGAGATGACAATTCTGGCGATGGTGGTTCTATATAAATAATTTGTTAATAAACAACCCAATGAGAATAATCATTTCGGTTTGTTATATTTACCTCCATCCTTGGTCAGAGTCACAAACGAAAATTCCGCTTGGTTGCTGCCAGCCACATTGTGAGCCTCGATTTTCAGCTGATAAACCGTGCTGGGAGTCAAGTTTGTGACGACAAATCGTCGTTGCATTTTGACACTGTTGGACACGAGTGTCCAGTGGAACTCGTTAATGGGTCTGTACTGTATGACAAAGTAAAGAATAGGACAACCGTTGTCTGGCCACAAATGGAGTCGCAGGACAAGGGTTGTAGAATTGGGGGAGAGGAACGAGGACGCTGGTGGTATCCCTGGAGGTTGGCCCTGAGTTCTCACTGAGAGAATCGGCGACGCTGAACTGGTACCAATTTTGTTTTGTGATGTCAAATACAAGTGATAGGTGTTTCCACATAGAAGGTTCTAGAGGATGTAAACATAAATTAATAATCTAGCTTAAAAAAAATTAAATTCTATTTTGAAAGACGTACTTTTAGTTCATGACTCAGAGCTCTGCGAGGTAATTTCAGTTCTTCCAGATTACCGTGGGTGATTCGGTAATGCAGAGTGTAACCTGTGAGTGGTGCACCACCATTGTACCCTGGTTTCCAGTGCAGCAAAATGCTGCTGGATGTCGAACTTGTGACGTACAAAACTGGAGCATTCGGAGGAACTATGCAAGACATTAAAAAAGAGTATTACAAAAAATAATAGCTTACAAAGTATAAATTCTTGATACTCACCTTGCACGGTTAGCACATAGTGTAACCTATCATTTCCCAGAGAATTTTCCACTTGACAAGTATAATTTCCCTGATCCTGTGTCTGTAAATTTGTGAAAACTAATTCACCAGTCTGTCGTATTTCAACGTTCCTCGTTGAATCCGTTCGAATTTGTTGATTAGTGTCTTTAAACCATTCCCTAACTGGTTCTCCTACTGCGTTGCATGGCAAAGTGGCACTTTCCCTCCAGGGACGTATGATGTGCCCTCCAAAGGATGTAATTTTGGCAACTACGCGGTTAGTTGGTACTTGCGCGGCCACTTTAGAACTTTGTCCTTCCCCAACTCGAGTGCTTGCAGTTACCCAAAATTGATACTCAACTCGCTGCTGAAGACCCGTTGCCTCAAAAAATGTGTCCGACGCTCGCAGAGTTCGTTTCCCATGGTTCAACTCTTCACGGCCATCAACAACTCTAAAAATATTGTTAAAAGTCAAAAATTTGCATTTCAAATTTTAACACTGTCTTTTTTTGGGAAGCAAGTATAATTTTACCTTGTGTACAAATTGTACTTTGTAATTACACCGTTGGGTTCAAGTGGTGGTAACCAAGAAATATAAAGCGCTTGAGGAGAGCTCACTACAACTTTAATATCTGCGGGACTTCCCGGCACTGTTACGTATATCAAAACAAAAATACTGATATTAAAATTTTGTTTCTTGAGTATAAAATAAAAATGTAAATGCAATAGTACTAACCGTCTTCTTCGGTGCGGCAATATGTGACTCTCGTGGGTATCCCATCGCCGATTCTCGTAAATGCCAAAAGCTGAATACTATAGTTTGTAAATTTTCTTAATCCCGTCAGCACTGTGGTAAGAGCACTCGTTTTACGAACCTACAATCAAATTTCAATTTCATTTTACAGGAGACCATAAATATCCTGTTTATTGCTTGTTATCAAATTCAAAAGAAAATTATAAAGTCATTTCGTTTTAATGATATTTCATCAACAATGATTTTCGAATGAAACTTTTTTTTCTTATAAATGGTGTTTAGGAATTTTTGGCCGAAAGGTGCTGCCAAAAAGTATTATTACAAAAAGAGACACTAACTTCCATCTCATCTACGCCACGCCAGCTCTCTGCCAAAATAGGTTCGTAGTTCAGTTTGTATCCTTGAATAATTCCGTTGCTGTGTGCATTCGGAGGAGGCTGCCAGGAAACTTGCAACGACTGGGAAGTTAGAGCGGCACAGCGTACATCCTCGGGTGGCATATTTGGTACTGCAAAATAGTATTTTAAATTAGTTAATTTCTTGTGAGTTAATTAATTTAGAAATAATTATTTATAAAATTACCGTCTTCTAAAGTTTGGGTACTCAGGGGCTCCGAAAGTGGTCCTGATCCAACTTGATTATACGCCTGAATCACTATTGTGTACTTCGTGTAAGGTCTTAGTCCTGATAAACGAAGCTCTCCCCCTCCCTCCTCGCCATCCCCAGTGACAGAGGTGAAATTGTAGGAAGGATTTCCGGAACTGTAATTTTCAATTTATATACGTTTACTTTTTTTTCTTTAAACAAAATTAAAATAGATAAAAGAAAACGATCATGTTAAAAGAATATTTTACAGGAATATTTTATAACAAAATTTTAGTTTAATTTTGATTGTAAAAAAGTTACACACTTGGTTTCTCTGTATCCCAGATTGAAGCCCTGAATATCTCCGTGTCTTAATTCTGGCACAGGAGGAGACCAAGTAACTAAAATTTCAGTGGAAGACAAAGCTCTGGCAGCAAGATTAATTGGAGGACCTGCAGGTTTCTGTGGCTCAGTTTTTACTATTAATTCGGCAGATGGCGTGGATCTTCCAGCAGGACCTTCTGCGATCACACGTATGGAATATTTTGTCGCGGGCTTTAGCTCGTCAATCAACGCAGCATACGGCAGTGGTGGACCACTTAATTCTTGTTGCTGCCACATTTCAGCTGAAAGAAAAAAAGTTTAGTTTAATAAAAACTTTTAATTAGTTCTATGTATATAAAAGAATATAATAAAGCAATATTAAATATTGCTATAGACTTATTTTTGGAGCAAATGTACCTGAAACTTCTTTATATTGTAAAATGTATTTAGTAACTTCACTAGTATCCTGAGATTTGTGTTGCCATTTGATATTTATACTGCGACTGGCAACCATGGCAGTTTCTAATCCATTAGGTGGCATTGGTGGTTCTAAAAAAATAAAAGTCATTTGATAAATATTTAATATTTACTTCTTCTAACGGATTTATTAGTTCAAATTCCATTTTAATTAATATTTCAAATACCTTGCACTAAAAGCTGCACTAACTGCTGATCTCGTCCAAATAAATTACTGGCTTGACAAAAATATGCTCCACTTTCGGTAGCCTCTGCTGAAGATATTTGCAACTGTGCTACAATTCCGTCCTGCGTTTCTTCGTTTCTTAAAGCAACCCTGCGAAATGAAGGTTTATGATTTATTTATGATTGAATCGTAAAACATTTTTATGAGATATATAAAAATGTTAATTATTTAACGCACGTAAAATTGTTTTAAAGAATCCTTTGTCGTTTTAATATAAAGAAATTACAATAATTTTTTTGGATAACAAGCTTATAATTATTTTACTGTGCAAATGAAAAAAAGTTGTGTGAATAAAAAGAATACCTAATTATTTAGTTTGAAAAATTTGTTACCAAAACTTTTTCGTATAACGATAATTATAAAGGTTGCTATTCAATATTAACTTTGATATTAATTTTTTTGTCCTTCTTTGATATTTTTTTTACTAATTTTTATAATTAAATATTATTTTATCGCAAAATATAAAAGTATATTAATTAAGCGGGAAAAATGAATTTATAATCACTATTGTGAATTCATGTTATATTTTCTATTGAAAAAAATAATAACTTTTAATTAAAAATGTTCACGATCTAAAAGGACATTTTTTTCATTCTTTACAAAATGAATTCCAAAATCACGGTTGTCTACATTTAAACTTTGCAAAGTAGGACGTACTTTCATTTAGTTGTCAATGTTTTATCTGTCTGTGTACTCATATGCGACAATTTTTTCCCCTTTCTATATAGATATAACAATTTAAGCGATGAATAAATGTTGATATTTAAATTAATTTTCTTTATTTAAATTATTCACTAATGAACAATTTTTCCTAAACTCTCAACTCTTGTTCATAGTTAAAATCTATTAAATGCAAGTAGTTTAAATAATTTTATTTTCTACAATATCTTGGAGTACATTTACTGAGATTTTCTCTTTTTACAATTTTAGATAGAAAAAAGTGTTTTATTAAAATGTTTTGCTTACTTATAGTTGGTCGATGGATTCAGCTCAATTTTACCACTCTTTAGCCAAGTGATGGTCAAAGGTTTATCACCATTAACTTCGCAGTGCAAGCTCGCTGTGTCCCCCTTTTTTACAGTCACCAGCCGCGATGGGGCAGCAAAAAATGGTGGTGCTGAAAAATTTACGTGATTTATAATTCCAACTTGGTTTGAAACTTTTTTTAAATTCCATTTTGCCGTCACTTTGAAATGCAATTAGAAACGGATTTTTCACTCAAACTTACAATTGACTTTGAGTTGTACAACTTTTCCAATTCCAGTTCCAATGCCGTTGCTCGCTTGACACAAATAAAAACCCTCTCTATCTTCTTTCACATGCTGCAGTAACAACGTTCCATTAGAGAATAATTTAGTAGATGATCTCTCGCGCAATTCCTCGTATTCGCCAGATTTGCTGCCTGTTATATATAGATAAATTACACGATTTAACAGAACAATTTTAGATAAAGTTGCTTGGGGTTTTAGAAATCGCTTTTATTAGCATTATAAATACATGTTGTAACATTTTTTTATAGTGTAAACTATTTTTTATCAGATTTGTGTATTAGAAAATAAAAAGTGCTTTTGAAATATGCATTTTTTAGGGTCAATTGTGGATTCTTCTGCACACTCACAGAGAGAGAGAGAGAGAGAGAGAGAGAGAAAGTTATTAGAATAAAAGGGAGAAAATTTTTTTGTAGTGCTCATTAAACAATACTAATGTGTGCATTATGAAAAAGACACTTTTTATCTTTATGAAAAATGCATAAAATTAGGCCAAAATTATCCTCTGTAGGTTTTAGCTTTAACTCTAATAATTCATACCGAACAAAATGTATTCTGTTTAGTTTATTTTGTGCCCTAGATCAAGAAGTTGGAAATGTTATGTAAAATTTATATTTGCATAGATAATTTTCTTGTAGTGCATATATTTTTATTAAAAAAATAAATAGACTCAAATATTTATTATTCTTTGAAACACAAACATTTTTTATATAAATTCTGTCTGTGATGTATCGGTGGAATTTTTTTTCTCCATTTTTCATTATTTAAACTCTGTTATATTTTGGGGTGATTGTAAAAGAAAAAGCTTCGAGTAAAATTTTGGCAAAAGCTTCAGTCTCTTTTTAATAAAAACATTTCTTGTTTGAAAATAATTAACGAAAATGTATTTATCATTGCATCTAAAATAATTTCATTAAATACTTCCATATTTCTTTAATTTTATTTGCATATATTTGAAACATACACCAACTAAAATTAATTTTACATGCTTATACAATATTCAAGTGATTTTTTTTGGGTAAAACTTTTGACATTTTGACTGCTTCTTTATTACTTTTTCAAATTAAAATTGTTATTGTCAAAGAAAATATTTTAAAGATGCTTTTGAAATTCTGAAAAAAAATTCTTACATAAACTTGTGAAAAAAATACAGAAACTAAAGAACTGCAACACAAGAAACGCCATGAATAACCGCGTTGTGGAAGAGCTTTTTTTTCTTCTTTGTGAAGGATTTTTATTTCTCACCGGTAGCTTTTTTCCAAACGATGGTTGGTGTTGGTACGCCCTTCGCCTGGCAATGTAAAGCCACGTGTCTGTTCCTCTCGACGCTTACGTCTGTCGGCTCAACGATCCAGCGTGGAGGGACTGAAATTTAGAGCATTCGTATTTAGTCACGCTGCAGCGGGTCTAACATGGATTTTACTGGTCGTTAGCGACTCGAAATTCGCGGTAGCGAACGTAGAAAGAGCAAACTCGTGAAAAAAAAGAAGGAAGGAAAGAAAGAAAGAAAGTAAAAAAAAACGAAAGATAAGGACCACGCTTTTATAGTGATATATAAAAGCACCGAAATATATGTATAAAAGATCCTTCATAATTTTTTTCACAAATTTACGTCCATCGTATGTTCTATTTACATTTTGATTCGTTTTTCACGTCTAGAGATATTTTTGCAATTATTTTTTTCAGTCTTTTTTTTTATTCAAAACAAAGGCATATTTTAACAGCAAATAACATCTCGACTTCCTTGCAAATTTGGCACATCTACAATCAAAGGAAAGAACTTTTTAAATTAACTGTACATTTTTGTGTATAAAGAAAAAAAAAGAAAAAAAACAGTTTTATTTAAAATCAGAGAACTTTATTTAAAAGATTAAAAAAGCATTGCATTGCAAAATTTCATTTGAATGAGCTCTAACACTTAGTTTGTAGAAGTGCTTAAAAAACGTTTCGTCAATGAATTGAAATAGAAAAGTTTTAAGAATAATAGAGAATGAAAGAGAATTTTTTTTGATAGGTTGAATGAATTCCGGTGGGGGTTGTTGGAGTGAGGGATAAAGAATGAACGTCCCTTTCGAACGGTCAACTGCGGTTCTGTCTTTAAACTTGGCTTCAAACTGTTCGAAATTGACGTACTTTTTTATGGACATTTAATTGGATGTTTGATTGGCGGGTTCTACTTTTACGGTGACAAAAATGCTGCACAAGCGAAATACTGTGAGTGGGTAGTTTCCAACGTTTTACATAATAGAAAACGACAAAAAATCATCGCGTTTATCGTGTAAGAAAAATATATATAGAATAATAATTATGACAATGTATATATGCAGCAATATATATATAATATATCTGATTTACTTGGCGTGAACAAGTAGAACTCTCAAAAATAGGCAAATAGGCGTAAGGTAGGAAATGAAGGGTGTCGAGATTGCTGCCCAGGCCAAGCGCCAAGGACTTGAAACAAAAGCTCAATATATATATATGATAGTAATACAAATAATAGTAGTATCAAAATTTTATATATATATATAATAATAATAAAAAACACACCAATATAAGTATAAGTTTAAAAACGAAATCGCAACTAACGACTAGTATTTATTACAAACTACTTGGCACAGTATGTCTAGAATTAATTTAAAAGCTGTTTTCTTAAACTTCAGATCAAACGAGGATTCTTTTTTTAAAATTAAATTCAGATAATTTACTTTTGTTTAATTTGTTTAAAGTCAACTCTCGTGTGGTCATTTGTTTGAAGAGAAAAAAATTGTTCACTACACATTCAGAGGGGACCAACAAAGTATATTAAAAATATGTTATAAATTTTATATAAAAATGTCTAAGAAGAAAATTAGAAGAGAGCACATGCGAAAGTGAAGTTATTGTTCCAAAATTTCCAGCAGAATCAGCCAAGGGTCGGTGAGATGGCCGCGGGCGTTTCAACGTGCTTGTAGATATGATTTTTTCGTACTAGATATCCAAAAAAAGAGGAAAAACTATTTACAAACGGCTGAATTTGAAGCATGCTAAAAAGAAGGCCAGTTACCCCAACAGAAGATATTAAAATCATTTTTTTATTTCCATTATTATATAACTATTAAAAATTAAATTCTGTTGGTGTTTCTGGACGGTATGTACAGGTGAGAGAAAATTACCTACATAAAACGAGGAAAAAGTTCTGTTCTAAGTTGGACAGAGTTCTATATGTAAGCGAGTTTTCAAAGATAGAGTTAGTTCGAAAGGAAAGTGCAACTGTTACCTTATGAATCTGTTAAGTCAAGCAAACCTCGGGGTCCACGAGATACCGACGCATTCCCAGAGAGCCAAAGCAACGTAAATGTAATACACACTGTGTTGGTTGGACATTTGGAATTGGATGGGAACTGATTTTCTTTTTTTTCACATTTACTGACAATGATCTCGCTAGGATGATGTCTAACAATTGTTTATTTGATTAGATATACGCCAAACATAACATTGCATTCGCATAGAGATTTGTCTACCAGCGTGTCATCTAGTGGCCTAATGCTATTGGTTTAGCACTGTAACGTCTAATCCCAGCGAGAACAGGACTATTATATGGATCTGAAGGTGACAAGTGGATGATAAGATGTGATGACAAATGGTGGCGATTGGTGAGAGGTTGGGATCAATTATGGTAGAAGACCCGAAATCCGAAATATTTTCCTTCCATCGATTTTCCAAACTTTGTCCAAAGCTTAAATTAGCTTTTCTAAGAAAACATCCAAAATTGCATTGTACTTATTTAATCAATGAATCTTATCAAATTTCTGATTTGGGTCTTCGAGAAGAAACAGGACAAAATGCTAAAGAATATCAAAAATGGGAACGATGATTAATTTTTGTTGGATACGGGATAGCGATTAGCTAATTACCTTTTACCTGTAGCTTGGCCGTGTACCTGACCTCGGCGGCGGGGTTCGCGGCGACGCAGGTATAATCACCGGAGTGTTCGGCTGCGAGGTTTGAAATACTGAGCAGACTGGAGAAGGCATCCAGTTGGGAGACATTTACAACTGATGCCAGCTTTGGGGACAGGGGAAAGGGACTTTGGCCGTCTTTTAGCCAGGTAATGGTTAGGGGTGGATCACCCGCCGCGACCCCGCACACCGTCCTCGTCATCATCCCCTCGGACCGTCCCTCTTGGAAGATAAATGGCTCAATTATAGGGGGTACTGGAAAAGGTCAAGAGAGAAGAGAGAACCATACGTGAGAGCGAGAAAAAGATGGCACCAAAAACAAAAACGCAAGAACTTTGTACCGGGTTTTTTAATAGAATAATATCATATAATACATACACATGGCGCGTGGAACCTTGTTTCTTCATATGTACATGTGTGCTTCTAGATAAATAAAAAAAACATAAAACGCCATGTGTATGTACACAAAAAACGTATA
>JABFPM010000874.1:0-24273 GCA_022817325.1 Idris sp. 1 HC-2018 | reverse complement strand
AATAATTTTAAACTTGATTTATAATAAAATAAAGGCGGTTTCAAGTCATTATTATAAAAAAAAGAAAATTCACGAATATTTGCACCATATGCGGAGTTAGATTTGTGCAAATTTTATGCAAAGTATTTGCATGCAGTCTGGCTATCAGGGATTATTTCAAAAGAAGGAAAAATCGGTCAAATATTGACCCAGACTACGACCATTTACTGGTCTCCAGAGACTGGAATAAATCTGGGGGCCCAGGTTATGGTTCGATGGGAAGTTCGTGCAAACATGCGGTTTCCGCGTTGAGCAAATTTTGAACAAACCGTTTGAACTTAGTTGTGTTATCAGAGATTGCAACTCTTTGCAACTCTTTGAAAATCGCAAAAATAACGCCCAGCATTTGAACTCGTATTCAGGCGCATTCAGCAACACAATAGTTGAATCACATTTCTTTGATTTTGCGTATTGAAATATCAGCATTAGATTTTCAACGTATTGAAATTATACGAAAGGGACCTTTTTCATTTTGTGAAACCGCGCCAATTTATTAATATCCAAAAATAAATTATGAAAAAATCAAAAAAATATGTTTTCGCTAATTTTCATTGTTAATTGTTAAATATATTTAAATTTATCAATTTCTGTTCATCAATTACTGCTCTCAAAGAAGTAATCATTTTAAAGTGGAAACCCTAACCTATAAATTATTCCTCTAAGGTGAATACGAAAACAGTTATTAAAAAAACCAATATAAATTAAAAGAAATTAAATACACTGTTTATTTATACGTTACAGAGAATTGAAAATGTATAATGCCGTACAAGTTTATAGGTTAGGATTTTCACTTCGAAATGTTTACTTCTTTGAAAACAACAATTAATGAACGAACATTGATAAATTTAAATATATTCAATAATCAAAAATGAAAATTAGCGAAAACATTTTTTTTATTTTTTCATAATATATTTGTTGATATTAATAAATTGGCGCGGTTTCACAAAATAAAAAAGGTCCCTTTCGAATAATTTTAATACGTTAAAATGGATTAAATATGCCAAATTAAAAAAATGTGATTCATACGTACTAAATTGCCAATACGCCTGAGTACGAATTCAAATGCTGGGTAAGTCTTTTATAACTCTTACAACTCTTAAAAGAGTTGCGAGTGACCAACCCCTTGGTCACTCATGAGTGAAGTATGAGTTAACTTTTAGGAAACTTGACGGAATTCAATGTTGACCGGGTATTTTTATGAAAGAGAAAACAACTAATCTTAAGCCGTTTTTAGCGGCAAAAATACTACCCAAATAGCAAAATACATCAATTCTGACTAAATTATTGATACACTTGATGGAGAAAGAACTATCCATAATTGACCCAATATGTGTCCGCTTTATGGTTCAGTTATGCATAAATCATGTAGACTACATATGATATATTATTAATTACTAAATGATTGACTTTATATTTAGGAATATGGGATTTCATATTCTTTGTCAATAAATACACAATAATATATTAATAATAACTGCATTCAAATGTGAAATAATTAGTTTATGTTTTATAAATAAACATAATTAATTTTTTTATTTCATAATTAAATTAAATATAATAATTGTTACTCATAAAATGAAAAATGTTAGCGATATTGGAATTCGCATCTTCCAAAACTGCAATAGAATTAAATATGCAGTTTTCTTAAAAAACTGGAACTGTCTTTTCGGACAATGAAGTGAACGAGAGTGAGCGAAAGCGAACGTAAGAGTGAACGTAAAGTCAACAAAAGTTTGTATACAAGTGAACAAAAGTGAATGAAGTTCACGTATGGATTAAGCTTTTATGGTCACTTGGAGTTAACCAAAGAAAGAGTGAACGAAAGTGAACATAAGAAAGTGTGGATAAGAGCTTTTTTATATTCACTTCGTTCACTCTTCTGAAGTGAACGAGAGTGAACATAAGAAAGTGTGCATAAGAGCTTTTTTAATATTCACTTCGTTCACTCTTCCTTTGGTTAACTCAAAGTGACCATAAATTTTTATGTTCACTCGGATATAAAA
This sequence comes from Idris sp. 1 HC-2018, assembly GCA_022817325.1. Taxonomy (NCBI): domain Eukaryota; kingdom Metazoa; phylum Arthropoda; class Insecta; order Hymenoptera; family Scelionidae; genus Idris; species Idris sp. 1 HC-2018. The sequence continues at coordinate 22,231 of JABFPM010000874.1, read as the reverse complement.
ATTTAGATAAAATTATATAGATGTTACGGTTATAATGTTGCGCGGGCAATTTGTTATGATTATTATAATATAAATATTTATTTCAATTATTTATAATTAATTTTAATACAAAATGAGCATTACATTGATTAAATTGTTTTATTATAAATAATCAATAAAAAAATACTTTTTTTTATCAACAGATAAGGTACTATTATAAATCTTAATCAATACGGTAAGTAATAAATAATACACATTTGACAAAAAAAATTTTTAGCAATTTATTATTTTTACAACACGTATCTTTTTTCATTTTAAATTATTATGACATCTTTTTACAACAAAATAATACGTACTCATATTAACTTTATTTATCAAAGATAACAAAATTTGATACTAGATAAATGCTACAATAAACTATTTGTGAATAAGCATCTGCACTAATCAAGTTCTTTAAAAAAAAATATTTCCCAATTTAAAAAAGTTTAACTTTATCAAATTTTATACAACATAAAGAACCTTATGTTCATTAATATACACATCAATATCAATTAAATTTCATTCATTATTATTTTAATTTATATGTTTATTACATTTCTTTTTTACTTTAAATTATTATAGATGGCGTTCTTTCGCACAAATAGTTTATTATAATTTAATAAATAAGATCGAGTTTTTCAGATATAGTATTAATAATAAACTCTTGAATATTATTTACAGTAAGATTTTTTCTTAAAGTAAATTAAAATAAATGAAAAAATCGTCATTTTGTACGACTTTACTTTTTATATTTTACATAAGTATATAACGCGTTTTTTGGTCGGCCTGTAATTTTTACAGGTGGTGGAGCTTGAATACCAGTAGAAAATTGATCCAGCTTAACCCTTTTTCCATTTCGCCATAATAAATCTATCTTTTTTAAAATCAATAATTTTTCAATAAGTAATACAAGAAAATATAACATTTTATAGAAAAGAACTTTTTCTTGGACAAACTTTTAAAGTTCCAAGCAGCGAGGACAGAAATAAAATTCTTCTAGTGTAGTAATCAATTTTTCTGAAAGTTGTACACACTTAAAATGATACCATTCGCAGCAATTATCGCAATATACGCCTTTGTGTACTCTCTTTTTACAAGAACCGCATTTAAAGTCGTCTTTAGCTCTTTTTTCTTTAATGCTTTCATTTAAAGCTTCTACAACGTCTGTACCATCAAAAACATCTGATATAAGACTCAAGTCAACATTTTCATCTGCCAAACCATCGTGTAATTTGTTTAAATCAATGTTTGAAAGACTGAGTTTTTGTCCTGGTTTTAGAGGTTGATCTCCCAATAACCATGATAGAATCTTTTCTTTTTTCTGATCTTCGCTTAGCTGCTTAAACGGTTTCAATATTTTTTCTTTTTCTGCATCTTCCGAGGCATCTTCTGTAATAAATAAAAATTTTCCTTGAATTATTTAATGTGACTGTATAAATAAGATTTTCAAGTTAATTATTTTGTTCTCTTTTTAATCAAAAGTGTTATGAGCTTCTCTCTAAAGTTGAATTAATTTTAAGAAGTTTTATAAATTAATCAAATTGTTAGTATATAAAAATACTCTATTCAAGTTTCATTTTCACTAATACATATTATTACTGTAAAAATATGTATATATTTACCATTTTTTTCGATTAATTTCAGCAGTGCATCGTTATTTAAATTTTCGGTTTCAAAAGAATTGTCAGATGTGAGATGTTTGTCAGAACTGTTAACAAGAAGTATGACGTTTAAATTTGCACCCCAGAGAGAAATCAATTCATCTACTGTTTTCAGCCGAAGAATTTGTTCATCTCCTTCGGCATTCAAAACCAGATCCTTCAGTTTTTCAAACTTTTCGTCATACATAAAAGTTTCTAAACGAAAATTATAATTATGCGTTTAATCAGATGTGTATTAAAATATATACTTTTATAAAAAATATTTTTCTAAAAAATTTATTTTCTTAAAAAAGTTTTAACAATTTTAATATTTTACTATATTTCAAACAAATACATGTATTTTTAGTCTAATATAATGTAAATTATCTTCAAAAATTATTTTTAGAAAAATATTTCGGTTGCAATAAAATATATATTTTCAATAAACAAATTAGTTTATATAAAATTGAATAATAAATTATCAAAATTTATTAATTACAATATGCTAAAATAAAAAATACAATTTTCTATAAGCTTGCATGAAAATAATGTTTTTCGTGTTACAAAAATGAAGTAAAAGTCATACTTTTTATTTTCTTTTTTTTTTCAAGACAAGAATTGTTATGTGAATTTGTACAAATTCCAAAAAATTAGATTGATTTTACCTTTTGCAATAGCGTCATCATATCTTCTTTTTTTCCCTTGAGTATGATTTTCTTCTTTTAGTTTTTCTATTTCTACATCATCTGAATCATTAATCTCTTTTTTGTTCACTTCGCTTTCTTTTTTCTTGTCCTCACTTTCTAGTTTTATGTTTTCAATAGGTTTATGGTCATTATGACTTAAATGAATATATTTGACTTCTAATTTTTGCTTATCTTTCGAAACTTTTATCGTGATGCCCATCAGACAGTTGCTTTTCTTGCTACTGTGGAATAAAAACATAAACAGATATAATTCAGTCAAGTGTGTATACAAAAACTGAGAAACTATAGAACGAAGTTAGAAGTATATTAAAAATATTTTATTTCATATTTTTTCGCGAAATTTATTTTTCAAATTTATACAGAACTTATAAAAATTCTCATTTTCTAAGAATAAATCCACGAAAAACTTAAACTTTTTATTTCTCAACACAAAATTTAGTAAGTATAAAAATCATTTTATTGTTTATATAATTTATTATAATTTAATTTATAATATGTTTATGTGAACTCTAAAATATACACTTACAGTCGAATTCGTTTTTGTTCCCCTCTATGTTTTGGCAACCCAAAATAAGGGCATAACCAAGAGCCTTTTTGGAAAACTAATTTTGTGTTATAACTTTCATCGTTTTTTGGAAGAGTAAGTGTGTTAAATGAAGACAATTTTAGTCCTTCCTTTTTCTCATAAACCAAAATCATCTGTTTCATTGGTTCAAAATCATTGAATGTCGTTTCTAAAGTGACGTCCTCTAATAACATCTGTAAATATATTTTAAATTTAAAAGTATGCATAAAAAATTTTAAAATTTAAAAATGTTTAAAATATTAATTAAAAATGTACTAAGCAATTTTCATTTTAAAAAAATCAGGAAGTCAGTAAAATTATATTATTTATGTTAATTAACCTAAAATTTATGATATGTAAAATTAATAATAATTTATTCTTTTTCAATTTTAATTTCGATTTTTTGCTGTTTATGAAATATTATTTACTTACTTTTAATTGTTGTCTATGTTAATAATGTGCTATAAACTTTATAGATGGTTTACTTTATTATAACTTTTAAAAAATTCTAGTAAAATTTTGTTACAAAACGGTTAACTGCTGTTTGAAAAATGTTTAAAATTCGTATTGGTAATGTAGATTTTTACTTTTAAATTTTAACCAATTTTTAAAAGTGTTTGTCAAGCGCCTCTAATGTCAGTTAATCTAACTATAAAGAACAACAAAGTTTACAAAATCTACATTTTAAATAAATGTTAATGATACTCTAAAATCAAACAAAATAAAAGTTTAACAATTGATGAGAATACGGCATTTTTTTACAATTAATTGTAAATTGCTTATAACTAAAAATCTTACATATAGTAACTGTTGTCGTGAAATGACAGAAATAAAATAGTATATTATGCACCGAGGGCGCGAAGGACTGCTTCGCGAGTCAAGCTGGGACTGCAGTCCCAGCTTAGACGAGCGAAGCAGTTCTTAGCGCCTGAGGGACATATACTATTTTTTGTGACAAGCGTTCGCGAAGTGGGCCTTCAAGGGCCATGAGTGTCCCCGACGAGTTGTTCGACAACGCACTCTCGGATAATATCCTTGCGGTCGCTGTCGCCGAAGTCGAGAAAAAATTGTTGCAAGACGGCGCAAGTCAGCAAAAGTCGATGTCTTTTGCCGACTATGAAATTGTTTATCACGACTTTATGTCGTGGTTGAAAAAAAACGACTTCTGCACGATAAACGAGGTGACCGTCTTCGCATACTTTTTCGACCATAAGTTCGCTTGGAATTATTCAATGATAATATCAAAGTAAGTTCAAAATGATTTCATTTATAGGTTATCTTTTCAAATTTTTTAGCTTTTTCACGTGTGTTTTTAATTTTTAATATCTATTTTGATCGTTGTTTAGGTTTCGCAAGCTGATGAGTATGCTCAGGCTCAACAAAAACATTGACCTTAACGAATATCAAACCCTTTGGAATGAGTTGATATTAAAAAACAAAAAATGATGATAACCTTTAAGGTAAGTTCGACTTTTGCTTTTTTTCGATTTCGTTTTATTTTTTGAATAAGATTTTAATAGATTATTTTCTTTTTTTAGGTTTACACGTGATGTTGAGTCGCCGAAGAAATGTTGTCATTAATATATTATTAATATAATTTAATATATATATTCTAATTTGTAATAATATAAAATGTTATTTTGAATTATCGTGTTTTGTTATTCTTTCATTATTGTTATACTATTCGGCCTTTTTTAATAAAAATTTATTGTTTGTTATTTAATTTTTATAGGTAAACAAAATTTTATTTTATAGAACAAGTTTTATTCAGTTTGAAAAACATCAATTTTTAAACAAGCATATAATCACATTTTTTTATTATTATTTATGACTAATTATTTAATAACTGTTTTTATATTAAATCTTAAAATCACATTTTTTTCACAATAGAAAGGTTTTAAGGCATATTATATGCTTTACAAATTTTTTTTAAATTAGTTAACAATGCGTACATTGATTTTGAACAAATATCCTAAGTGGAAAAATTTGTTACGATTTTTTACTACTAATATACTATTTTTTTAATCTAATTTTTAGCAATTTTCATTATTTCTTATAGATTTTTACTGTTTTTCACTTTTTGCACTTTTTGCATGTTTTACGATTAATTTACACTTTTTGTCAAAATACAGTTAATTAGCTGACAAATTTTTCCACCACGGCATAAATCTTGCAATATATATTAAAATGAACAGATAATCTTATTCGAGTTAAACATATTTTATAAAAAATGAAAATATCGGAAAAAAATTATTTGAAGTGAACATCGCAGTTATGAAAATTGTACACAATCATTTTTTTGGAATCGCCAGGGTTTTCTTTGTTATCCGCAGATTCGGTTTGAAAATCAGAAATAACTGGTTCGGTGTTTTTCTCCTCTGAAAATTTTCCTTTTTTTTGCGTAATCGGAACATTCGAAGGTCCAGCAACCCCCACGATCTCGTTCATTTTTGAACTCATTTTCCGTTTGTAAGCCGTACTGTCTTGAATGTAACCTGAAATATGTTATATAATTTAGTATATTTATTTATGCAATTTATTTTATTTCAATGAAATTTATTCATTTTATTATTTTATTTTTAATTGTTTTTTCGTTATTAAGTGTAAGTTTGTTAAGTTGTTCGTTATTTTATTCAAATGTTATTAGTTTGTTATTTGAAAAAAAAAATTTTATCTGTTTAAACGTTGTTTTAATACTACCTTCAGCAACGGCGGAAGATTTCCAGCAACCCATCCTCTTTATATCCTGGATAGTTGCGCCCCCGTTGGCCAGCCACGTAGCTCCTGTGCGCCGGAAGGCGTGACCAGTGTACCTTTCAGATTCTTCCAAACCTAAGAACTTTGCAATTTCGAAGGGCATTTTTGCAATTTTATTTTTGCCGATAGGTTGTACGGTGCATTTGCCCTTCTGAAAATTCATAAAAAATCGATCGACCGTTGTTTTTGGAGAACGCAGATTGATGTATCGCGAAATCAGATTCATGTAACTCCTAGTTACTTCGAAAGTTTTCGATTCGCCATTCTTGGTGTCGGGAATGAAAATCTGATAGCTTCTGCCATCGTTTGACAGCTTAACGTTGCTCTTTGCCAGGTTTCTTAGTTCGCAACCACGCAAAATACCGTAAATTCCGATGATCGCCGCAATCTATAAACATTCGAAATTTTTTGTTATTGTTGTTTTTGTAATTTTGCTTTATTTTTTATAATCAAGTTGATTTTATTTTTGTTATTGTAGATTCATTTGCAATTTTTTGTTTTTAATTATTTATTCATAAATTTACATTTTTTTCCGTTATTTTGTTAAGTTTTTGATTTTATTGTTTATTGTTTTTTATTACAATATTTTAATTAGTTATTTATTAGAATTTTGAACATTATTAATTTGATCAAATTGAATACAAAATTTAATTATACTCACTTTGGTTGCCAAGTAGATGTCGTCGGGAGCCGTGTTGCAAAAACGTTTGATTTGCTCTGGTTCGAAAACTTTCGATTTTTCGGATATGTATCCTTTACTTTTGTTTTTGAGGAACTTTGTAACACGATGGTAATTTGGCGTGTCGACGTGATCGTAACAGTACAATGTTGACTTCAACATTGCCCAGTGAGACCACAAAGTTGGCGGCTTCACATTTTTTGAGTAATCCGCGTAATATGCTAATATCACGTCCTCGTGATCAGATTTACAGTTTTTATTTTTTTTCCAGTTTTGGTACAAATGATACGCCCGTTCGTACTGGTGTTTAGATTTATGCGGGATCACACACTCATTTGCTTCTTGGATCAAAGCAAGAATTTCCTCAGGTAAAGACTCGTCGTCAGAATCCATCTTTTTTTTGTTGGATTAAAAAAAATCAAAAAACCACATAGAACGTCGCCACGCACAAACTTCGATCAATTTACGTCGTCACACTCAAACGTCGATTAATTTACGTCGCCACGCACATGCAACTTTTTTTGGTTATGGTAAGTGCGTTAATGCAGATGGCGATACCGTCGCGCTCTGCGATCGGACATGGGGCGCGAAGTCCAAACGGCTACTGTGACCAGCCAATTAGCGTGCGCGAAGTGAAAAGCCCTAGGGCGCGACGAAATTTCGCGCTCTGCTGTTACGTCCTAGAGCGCGAAGAAGTACTTCGTGCCCCGAAAACAGGCCCGCGAAGAGCCACTTCGCGTGCGCATGTCACAAAAAAGTTTATAACCTACAAACATTTCAATCTTTGGTTAGTAATATTTAACATTTATTTTAATAATCATATAAATTTTGATAAATAGACATTTTTGTGTAATTAAACTTGCTTCCAACAAAAGATTTGAAGAAAAAAAATTATTTTCTAAAGTTAATAATTATTACTGAAATAAAATAAAAATTTATAATTTAATATTTATGTTTCAGATTTTTATCATAAAATATGAATGTCCCAAAAGTTGGTCTAACATTTTCAGATTTTGGAACAGCAAAAGAATTTGTTGACAAGTACTGTGAAGAAACAAAACATGTTTTTGTAAAAAGATCTTCTCCATTTCTGAAAACAAGTAGTCAAGAAATTAATGAGATATTCGTGCATCAAAATGTAAGATTTGAATGTAAATTTGGTGTATGTCGTCACGAAAAATCTCAGCATCAATGTGAAAAACCACGAAATAAAGGGTAAACATATATTTTTCATTTTCATACATACAAATATACCAATGTAGAACTACAATTCATTACTTGCATATTTTCTCTTAATTAATGATATATTTACATTAAATACATTTTAATTATTCATTTTAGGTCGTTAAAGTTAGGCTGTACAGCATTTATTTATTTTTCGTACAACTCGAAAAAGAATGTATTCCAAATCAAAAGTTTAAATCTAGAGCACAAAAACCATGAACATTCTCTGGTAAATATTAATAAATTAAAGTGTTTATAAATTAAATACTCATCTGGGACATTGTTATATTTCAGCTTTTTTATGATACCCTACCAGAAGTTCGCAGAATGTCACCAAATTCTGAAAAAGATATTGCAAGTTTAATTGATTTGGGTTGTAAGAAAAAATTGTTAACGGAAAAAATTTGGAAAGAGCAAGGAAAAAAGGTTACAAATAAGGATTTATGTAATATTCTAGCGAAATTTAACAAGATGGATACAAATTTTTTAGATGAAACAGTCAAATTTTTAAAATCTGAAGGTAATTACACTTGAAAAGGTTTAAATTAATAAACACTTTAATGCAAAAGTACGGTTTAAAGAATTGTTAGAAATTTGAGTCATTAATTAATATAATTTTGAAGAAAAGTACTTTAAATATAATTTATCCACCTCACCACTTTACGGAATTTCATAATGAACTTTTAATAATCAAATTTAGTTTACTTAATAATTATATTTTCACTTACGAAATTTGCTAGAGTATGCGTTAAAGTATAGTTGTAAATCATCCTTCACATTGCAATAACATTGATTATTTTTATAAAAAAATAAGAACTTATTTTTGTATCTTAAAGTATATGAAAAACTATGACTGCATGTTATAGTAATTTTCTTTACTGGTGAGGATGGCAGAGAATATTCCCACTGAGTGAACAGGACAGCACGAGCGAAGCGAGTGTCTGTCCATGCTCACGAGTGAGAAAACCTCTGCCGTCCTCTAAAGTGAAGAACACTACTTTTCTTTACGAGAGTGGGAAAACCAACTGGTTTTACCTTACGAGTAAAGAAAAATTATTTTCTTTGAATTACATTTTCATTATAAATGTTAATTTATATTTAGCAATTATTACACATTTCTTAAATAACTATAACCAAATTTTTCATGAGTTTAAAAAAGGTTTTTGATAACAATAATATATAGGGTTAAAAAATAGACAAATTTCACTAATTAAACAATTCTATTTGCATTTGATCGACTGATTATTGCCATCCACCATAAATTTATATATGTGCAATAGGGTGTGTCGAAAATGGTCAAAAAATTTTTTTTGCTTTGGACCATGAAGAATCTTTTCTTTTTCATGCCACAAAACCATATTTGTAAAGAAATCGATATTTTGAGGCAGGGAGTTCAAGCGCAGGGGCCCCAAAAATGGCTAATTTTGCATTTATTTTAATTTTTACAAATAAAAAGTAGTTTTTGAGTATAAATAAATACTTTTGCATTATAAATAAGTTCTTTAGAAGTGGAACTTTATATATAAAAGCTTGGCTGAATGATAACTCAATTGTATCTTCGATTATAAAAAGAATTGAATAGTCAAATTTACTAATTTTTATAGTTAATAACTAGTTTGGCTAAATAAATGGTCCAATGTTCTATCATTTCGATATTTTAATTGTGTTTTTGGTAAAATATATATTTTTAAATAACATTTCATCATTATTTTAGTTCAGCAGAATCTTGCTTTAATAATATTCAAAAAAAAATTGAAAAAATACATTAAAATGGTATTTTACTTATTATTATTTTATTTTGTTTATGAAAAATATATTATGATGAAACGTTATTTAAAAATATATATTTCATCACAAACAAAATTAAAATATCGAAATGATAGATAATATCGATTTCTTTACAGATATGGTTTTGTGGCATGAAAAAGAAAAGATTTATCATGGTCCAAAGCAAAAAAAAATTTTTAACCATTTTCGACACACCCTAATGTGCAAAATGAAATATTTTTATTAACATTATATTTATAAATATATATTTGTTTTTAGGGGCTGATGTCAAACTTCTTCATGAAGATTCAGAGCTAGAAGGATTATATTTTTCAACAGAAGAAATGCGACTGGCCATTGAAGCATACCCTGAAATTATTTTTTGGGATGGCACATATAAGCTGCTGAATAATAACTTTGTTCTGATGTTATTTGTTGTCATGGACTCAGATGGTAGAACTAAAATGGGTGGTGCTGCGATTTTAAAACATGAAACTACGGATTCTCTAACTTGGGTAGCTGAATGTTTTAAGGCTGAACACGAACAAACTGTGGAAAGAATTAAGTGCTTCATGAGCGACAAATCGGCAGCACAGATCAAAGCACTTAACAAAACGTTTGATAAAGTTCCCGTTTATTTGTGTTTATTTCACACAAAGCAAAATTTTGATAAAGCAGTTCATAATGATAAACTCAATCTTACTTTTGAAGAAAAAACTTTATCACTGAATTTGCTTCTAAAAATGTTATATTCTAAAAGTGAAAATGAGTATTAGGCCATTTATTCCGTATTTAAAGCATCAGCAGAAAAAGCAATTATACATTATTTTAACAAAAACTGGCACAAAATACGTATTAGCGAGGTTTAAACACAGTGAAACACAGTTTAGTTGAATTAAATAAAAATACTTTTATTATAACACATGGAATCAAGTCGGTTACAAAAGCAAAAGAGAACAAAGTGAACAAAGTTAGCAAGTGAGTATTATATAGTTATGAAATCAGTGTTACCAATAAAACAAAATAAACTGTAATTAGGCGCGTGAATTGAATCTCTAACACTTCCCCTCAATTACAAGACTAATTTTAAAGAAAAACAAACATTTTTTATGATTTTAAGAATTTAAAGGTAAATATTTTGATATAAAGAGCGTAGTGATTTCAATACAATTATTTAGTGATTTTACAGTCTTTTAGTCCTAATTCACGGACACACTTTTCAAATTTGGTTCCTGATAAGGGTTTGGTGAGGACGTCGGCCACCATGTCCTCGGTGGGCAAAAACTTCACCTCCAGTGGGAAGTTTTTTACAGCTTGCCGAATAAAGTGGTACTTAATATGCACATGCTTCGTTCGTGAGTGGAAAATAGGGTTATAAACCAGTTTCCCGGCCGATTGATTGTCGTTGTAGATGACGATCTTCGACAATTCATCAAGTCCAAGTCCTTTAGTGAAGTTTGACAAGTGAATTGCTTCCCTGGATGCCTCGGATAAACTCACGTATTCAGCCTCCGTGGAGGACAGTGCCGTGATTTTCTGCTTACATGATCGCCATGAGATCGCTGCTCCGGACAAAGAAAAACAATATCCTGAATACGACCTTCGATCTAAGACGCAATTCGCCTAATCAGCATCCGCGTATCCGAGAATTCCCTCGTCATCTCTGGTGTAAACTAGCTTTTCGTCTATCGTGCCTTTGAGATATCTCAAAATACGTTTTGCTGTCTGCCAATGAACTTCATTATGTCTGCAGTTAAATTGGCTTAGCATATTTGTCGCAAAAGCTATATCCGGCCGAGTACCAACGGCGAGGTACATGAGGGCTCCTATCAGCTCTCTGTAGGGGAGTTGTGGGTCTACCTCTTCGGTGTCCTTCATGTGTTCGAGCCTGGTGCCCGCCACCAATGGAGACCTGACAGCCTTACATTCGAGCATTCCGAATTTTTGCAAAATTTCCCTGACATATCCGCTTTGGCAGATGGAAAATTTTCCCTCTTCTTGCTCCACTTCTATCCCCAAACAGTATTTTATCCTCCCGAGGTCCTTAATTTGAAATTCTTCAGCAAGTTTACTCTTTATTATCGCAACTCGTTTTGGATTGTTCGAGGCGATAACGATGTCGTCAACGTAGATAAGCACATATGTCTTACCCTCAGAGTGAACATCAACGAAGACACAGGGGTCTGAATCAGATTGTATCAGCCCTAGAGAATCAAGAGTTTCTTTTAATTTTGCGTGCCATCTTCTACCGGCCTGACGTAGTCCGTAGATGGCTTTACGCAATCTGCAGACCCTGTCACCTGTCCTGAGTTTCTGGGGCATTTTCTCAGCCTTGGTGACCAATGTCTCGTCCTTTTCGGTTTTGACCATCGTTTCGAGGGTTTCATCCAACAGAACTGGCTGCTCCATATATACCAGAGTATCAATGTCACCGTTGAGGTACGTCGTAGTAACATCCAGCTGGGTTACCTCAAGGTCAAATTTCACCGATAGCGCCATCAGGAATCGAAACGAATCAAGGCGTGCCACTGGAGCATATGTTTCCATGAAGTCGATTCCGGGCCGCTGGGCGAATCCTCGGGCGACCACCCGAGCTTTGCGTCGACTTAAACTTCCGTCCGGATCAAATTAGTTGCACAAAACAGTACGACATGAAATCACATTGTGATCCTTGGGTCGGTCCACTAGTTCCCAAGTGTCGTTTGACACCAGACATTTTGCTTCGAAATAAATAGCTTCCAGCCACTCGTCCCTGTCATCACCATTCAGAGCGTCGTTGATGGGTACTTCGATAGCAGTCATCACCGCGCATTGATCATCAACAGGATCGACGATCTCTCGCTCACCTTCATCGTTGCTCGCGTCATCTACAGGCTCGACGATAGTTTCTTCGTGGAACTGCTTCTTGGGACGACCTCTTTTGCCTGTTTTCACCCGCTTAGGCCTCCCTCGATTTCTTTTTGTCGTTTGCCGTGCAACTACTTCCCCTTCTTCATTGATTCCTGCATCCTCCGGAAGAAGTGTATTTTCGAATCCATGGAAGGGTTGGACGTCATCTTCTTCCGGGTCTTCGTCGACATGTTCGTCGCCTTGCTCATTCGCTTCGTTTACAGGTTGCTCCGGAAGGTTTATGACGCTGGCGTCCAGAACTATTTCTCTGTATATGCGTTTATCTGGAGTGAGATCAGCATCAGTCTTCCTATTTCTGTTTTCTTCGAGCTGAAATTCGTTTAAGAACTTTACATCTCGGGATACTCGAATTTTATATTCGTCAGGTACCCAAATACGGTAGGCCTGGGAATCCTCGGCGTAGCCGGTGAAGAATCCTGGAATACCTTTGGGTTCAAACTTTCCTTTTCCCGGTGACTTGTCCAGGATGAAGGTTTTCTCGCCGAATGATCTGAGGTGAAACAAATTCGGTTTTCTCTTGGTCCATCTTTCCATTGGAACGATCCCATCAGGCAGCGCTTTTGTTGGACATCTATTACGCACGTAATTTGCCGTGGCGATCGCCTCGGCCCAAAGCGATGGTGGCAGGTTTGCGTCAATTTGCATACAGCGAGCTGCCTCAACGAGGGTGCGGTTTTTGCGTTCCGCCACCCCGTTTTGTTGCGGCGTATATGGAGTTGTCAAGCGATGCTGTATTCCGGATTCCTTTAGTAGTTTTTTCATCTCTTCGTTGACGTATTCTTTTCCGTTGTCGGATTGAATAGCTTTGATTTTATGTCCAAGCTGATTTTCAACGAAGGATTTGTATTCTCTGAACTTCTGAACGACTTCACTTTTGCTTCGGAGGAAGTAAACCAAGCAAACGCGACTGAAGTCGTCGATAAACGTTGCAAAGTAACGTGCGCCACCTTGCGAATGTGTGCGCATGGGCCCGCACACATCTGTGTGTACTAATTCCAGAAGCTCAGATGTAAAATTCTCGCGTTTTCCAAATGGAGCACTTGACATTTTACCTGTCAAGCATGATTCGCATTTTATTTCGTTGAAGGCCTTTTCGAGTTTTATACCGTCTGCATTTTTAATCAATTTTGATAGGTCGCGCGCGTTTAAATGGCCAAGTCGAGTGTGCCATGTCTCGATTTCGCTTTTAATTGACTTTGCCTCCGAGACAGCGTGCGCCTGTTGTTCTTGCTCGCGAATATAAAACAAGTCACCAATGCGATCCGCCACTAATTTTACTTTGCCCTGTTCGTCTGTTACAACCGCACATTTTTCCTTGAATGTGACTTCATGGTCACAATCCACGATTTTCGCGATTGAGATTAAGTTAGATCTTAGGTTCGGAACGTACAGCGTGTCCTTGAGCATGACAACATTGTCCGAGTCATCAGCGATCACAATTTTTACATCACCTTTTCCGAGCACTTTCGTTGACGAATTATCAGCGAGTTTTAATTGTCCCGTTTTGTCACTTGTGTTCGTGAACGCGTTTTTATTTTTACACACGTGCGAGGTGCACCCGGAGTCCAAGCACCACAAGTGATCCGCGTGATTTGGTTCGAATTTAAAATCGGCGAAGAAACAAATATGGGCCTCCTCCGATTTTTCTTTGTTGTTGTTCGAGTTCGCGTTTTTCTTATTCCAGCATTCACTTTCTTTATGCCCGACTTTGTGACAATAACCGCATTTAATTTTTCGTCTTTCTTCCGATTTCCCTTTTGTTTGCCCGTTTCCGCCACTCGCGCCACTGTTGTTTTTCGAACCACTCGCGCCACCTTTGTTTTTCCGCGGGAACTGCTTTGACTTGTCGAATTTGCCCTTCGCAAACATGGCGGTGCTTCCGTCTTCGCTGGCCTTTTGACTTCTCGCGCTATGTTCCTCCATGATTTTTATTTTCAGGGATTCCGCATCAGGCAGGTTATCACGAGATTCAATCGCACAGCGAAAATTTTCGAAGCTGCTGGGCAGGCTATAAAGCAGCATAATGCTCAGCAGTTCGCCGTTAATTTCAATTTCCATAGATTTAAGTTTATCTACGGCGTCGAAAAACTCATTTAGATGTTTCGAGATGTCGTCGCCATCTTGCATCTTTTGTTGAGTGAGGCGTTTTAGTAATGTGGCTTTCCGGGCCGGACCTTTTGAAGCGTAGACTGCCTGGAGTTTCAACCAGACTTCGCGGGAAGTGCTGCATCCTCGGATCTGCGACAATTCCGACGGGTTTATTGCCAAGATTAGATCGGCTTTTGCCTTGCGGTCGCTGGCGAGCCATGCCTTGGCCGCGGCTTGCTGTTGTGCTGTTGCATTTTCGCCTACTTCGGGTTGAGCAATCTCTCCTGATACGTAACCCCAGGTGTCGTTTTTGACGAGTAGGGCTTCGGCTTGGATGCACCAAGTATCGTAGTTGTCGCGGGAGAGAGTTTCCAGTCTCGTTGTCGTTGACGTGTGCGCCATTTTATTTTGGCTGGCGTCTCGACTTTTCGCGTTTTAACAATTACGATTTTACTTTTTCGGTTCCCGACGCGATTAGCTGTGTTTTACGCAATCTGTACCCATAACCTATTAGCGAGGTTTAAACACAGTGAAACACAGTTTAGTTGAATTAAATAAAAATACTTTTATTATAACACATGGAATCAAGTCGGTTACAAAAGCAAAAGAAAACAAAATGAACAAAGTTAGCAAGTGAGTATTATATAGTTATGAAATCAGTGTTACCAATAAAACAAAATAAACTATAATAATATAATAAAACTATATAATAAAAGTGATAATAATCTGGTAAATATAATGTTATAATAATTTATATATAAAGTAACAATATATATGAGCAATTCTACATATTTTGCTTTTATCCGTAAAAAAATGGAAAAATTTCTGGCTGAGGAGACACTTTTGGGACCATTTTTTTATGGTTTTTGGGCCTCTAAAATACGCAAAAAATAGTGGTCCCCTTAGAAATTTTAAGGGTGACACCCTTAAATATGATCAAAAAAGCAATTTTATATACAATTTCAAAAAAATCGAAAGTTTGGGCGAAAATTTTAGGCCCAAAAACCAGAAAAAAATTGTCCCAAAGGTGTCCCCTCAGCCAAAAATTTTTCCATTTTTTTACGGCTAAAAGAAAAATATCTGCAGAATTGCTCATATATATAAATATTATCACGAGAATTTTATGCTATAAACTGAATTGATTTTAACTATGAAAAAAAGGTATAAAATTTTTTCAAAATCTAATGCAAAGAATACACTTGATTAGAAATTTGTAACTTTGATAATTTATTAGATAATTTTTATACATTTTTTCTTTCAAAGTCTGCATTAATTTTTTTGATTTGCAAAAATGCAAATTTTATGAAAAAATATTTCTTTGTTTTTTAATAACTTTTATTGTGTGAAATAGAAAAATCAAAATTTCATATGCTACACGATAAAAATATAATGAAAAATTATATGCAGATAAAATATAATATAGCTTACAATAATTTTAACTTTATTAAACAAATAAAATAATCAATATGTTATTATTTTGTTTCAGGTTTACCATATCTTTAAGGAGGAGCATCAAGATTTAGAAATTATTCATTTTATATAGATATTTGATTTGACACTGAAAAAATTTGACAAAAAATAATAACGTAAATAAAATTTTTGACATTAAAATTTGACACGAATTGGACTAAATATGAAATAAAATAACATTTTACTTTTGATTATCTTGAACAAAATGTGTTTATAATAAGTATATAATATCATTTGAAAATTGTATTGTAAAACTTTGTTTAACTAACTATGCTCGCAATAAGTGCTTATTTTTAATGTGTATTGTGTATATTCATTTTACATAGATTATAGATATAAATTATAATTTGAAAAATTGTATATATTATTAATTTTTCATGTTAAGCTGATTATCTACAAAATTTGACAATTACTGCGCTCATTAAAATTTATCAAATTTTATTATATTATAAAATTATAATAACGTTGTAATTATTCAATAAAAAAATTGAACATACAAGAACTTTTTTTGTTAAAACCTTAGATTTGTTGACATTTCATATATTAATTATTTAAACTGTTTATTAAGTACCAAATTGCCAAAAATGCCAAAAAAGAAGGCAATTCGCACATTAGAAGAAGAAGAAGAGTATCAGAAAATAAAAAAACAAAAAAATGCAGAAAATGCAAAAAAGTACCGCGAAAGAAAAAAAGCTAATATTCAGAATAATGTAGACCCATCAGAAAATATTCAGAATAATAATGCAGGAACATCAAAAATGTGTCAATCTAAAAATGTGTTGCATCAGAATGTATTGATTACAAAAAGTAGATCTCCAAATCCTTTTATTGTGAAAAATGTTTATTGCGCTTCTTCGATTATGACACGTACCATTACATCATCAACATTAAATCATTCTACCGCAAAAGTTAATGATCATATCTCAAAAACGCAGAAGCAAAATCCTTCTCTTGACTTAAATATAAATATTGATAATGTAAATGAAATCGAAAGTTATATGCGCTCGAAAAGAAACAATTCACCAACGATATTTGTAAATGAAGCGAAACATACTCAAGCAAGCAAGGTGAAAGGATATCAGAATATTGATTTTGAAAATTTAAAAGAACACTATGCTGGTCCAATGAATGTTCTTTGTGTAAATTGTGATGCAAAACATTTTCAAGGCGAAAGAGTAAGAAATGGTAATTCCTTCAACGACTGTTGTAATCATGGAAAAACTAAGTTAGAACCACTTCCACCATTACCAGATGATTTACAAAAATTATTCTTAGGAAATCACGAAAAATCCAAAGAATTCTTCAGTAATATTCGAAATTATAACAATGCCTTTGCATTTGCTTCTTTTAATGCTAATTTGGTTAGCTTAAGAGCACAGAGAAGAGGTCCTTATTGTTTTAAAATTCAAGGACAAATTTATTATCAAATGAATACAGCGTTATACCCTTCAACAAATCAAGAATCTGCTTACGGTCAGTTGTTTATAGTTGATGGTGATGAAGCCACGAATACTCGCACAAAAAACAATTCAAACCTTGACAAAGAACTATTGCAAATTTTGGATGGTATTATTCGTAACAACAATATGTTTGCTAAATCTTATCAAATGATGCATGAAGAAGTTTGTAATCAACAAAGTTCAAGTTTGAATTTACCAAATTTGAAAATGGGATTTTGGAATAATAAAACAGGTGTTGATCGAGGAAAATTCAATATACAAAGAGTAAATGAAGTTGCTGCAATTTTTACAACTACTGCTGACGGGGACATTCCTGATTCTTTTGTTACTCTTAGAAATAAACATGACAAGACTTTAAAAATTGTGAGTTCAATGGATCCTAATGTTGAACCTTGGATTTATCCAATGTATTATCCACATGGATCTCAAGGCTGGTATGACGGAATTAAAAATTCAAATGGAAGACGTTTAACACGATTAATGTATATTCAAAATCGTATTGCAATAAGAAGTGAAATGAATTTTATTTTAACAGGTAGAAGATTGTTCCAACAATACGTAGTTGACAATTATGTTAAAATTGAAAAAGATAGATTATTTTATTTAAATCAAAATCAAAAGAAAATAAGAGTTGAAAAATATCAAGGATTAATGGATTATTTAAAATCAACTGCAAATAAAAATAATTTAAATGTTGGCCGAGTCGTAATTCTTCCATCATCATTTGCCGGGTCTCCTCGTAGTATGTTACAAAATTATCAGGATTCAATGGCTCTCGTTAGAAAATTTGGCAAACCAGATCTGTTTATCACGATGACTTGCAATCCCAATTGGCGAGAAATCAAAGAAAATCTTTTACCAGGACAACAACCATCCGACAGACCAGATATTTGTGCCAGAGCGTTTCGTATGAAAAAAGAATATTTATTAGATGTAATTAAACGACAACAATTTTTTGGAGAAACAGCAGCACATGTTGACGTTATAGAATTTCAAAAACGAGGTTTGCCACATGTGCATATGTTAGTAACGTTAAAATCTAATTGCAAAATTTTAGATTCCCAAACTGTTGATAAATTTATATCAGCCGAAATTCCCAATCCAGTTGAAGACAAAATTTTACATGATATCATTATGAAGAATATGATTCATGGACCTTGCGCTGATTGGTGTATAGTTAATGGAAAATGTTCGAAAAACTATCCAAAGCCTTTCCAAAATGAAACTACGATGGATCAAAATGGATATCCACAATATCGAAGAAGAGACACTGGTATTTCATATGAAAAAGTTGGAAACTTTATTGTAGATAATCGAAATGTTGTGCCATATTGTCCACAACTGTCAAAAATTTTTAACTGTCATATTAATGTAGAAGTTGTTTCTACTATGCAGGCTGTTAAATATTTATATAAATATATAAATAAAGGCAACGATGCTGCAACTGTGGGAATTGGTGAATCTAATGAGAATGGAGTACTTAATCATGATGAAATTAAAGATTTTGTTAAAGCACGTTACGTAGGTCCAGTCGAAGCTTGTTGGCATATTTTTGCTATACCTTTGCAGCATAAAAGTCATCATATAGAACGTTTACCCATTCATTTACCGAACGAACAAAGTGTAATTATATCTGATAATTTAACAGATGAAGATTATATCGAATCTTTAGAAAGTGCAACTATGTTAGTTGATTATTTCGATTTAAATAGAAGAGATCCTGAAGCACGAATGTACTTTTATAGTGATATTCCTACTTTTTATACATTTAAAAAAGAAAAAAATAACAACAAATCTGTATCTTATTGGAAACCACGAGAACATTATTACAATACTATTAGACGAATGTATTCAGTGAGTCCGAATCAACCTGAATTATTTCATTTGCGTATTCTTTTATTGAATGTAAAAGGTGCAATAAGTTTTAATGACTTAAAAACTGTAAACGGAGAAATTCATCCAACTTTTACTTCAGCTTGTTTAGCTTTAGGTCTTATTGAAGATGATGATGAATGGAAACGTGCATTAACCGAAGCAGTTTTTTGGATGATGCCTAGACAACTCAGATTGTTATTTGTACGTATTTTAATACACTGCCAGCCCATCCACCCAAAAGAACTATGGGATGAATTTAAAATTCCATTATCTGAAGATTACATTCGACGATTTAGTCAAATTAATGGTATACGAAAATCTTACGATCAAATTAATAAACTTCTTCTTAAGGAAGGTTGGGATTTATCCAGATTTCCAGAAATGGATCAAATAATTACTGAATTTGAACAAGAAGATGAGATTTTATTACAAAGAGAGCTTGAAATCGCACAAAATCAATATGGTAAGCTGAATTTTGATCAAAAACGGGTTGTTGATCATGTTTTGGATTTGATTGAAAACAAAAAAAATGATTTTTCAAGATGTGTATATATTGACGGTCCAGGAGGCTCAGGAAAAACTTATATTTATTCAACATTATATTATATATTGAAGACAAAACAAAAAACAGTAGCTACAATGGCATTTACAGGCATTGCAGCTACTTTGTTACCAAACGGCAAAACTGCACACAAAACTTTAGGATTACATGTTCCTCTGTTATCAGATTCTACATCTAATGTAAAAATGCAATCAAAAGAAGCGACTTATTTAAGAAAAGTAGATGTTTTCATTTGGGATGAAGCGCCAATGGCACCTCGATATGCTTTTGAAGTATTGGACCGATTATTGCGAGATTTAACGGGTATTAATAAACCCTTTGGTAACAAAATAATTGTTGGTGGTGGTGACTTCAGACAATTGTTACCAGTATTGCAAGGAGGCATACGATCTGAAACAGTTAATTTATCTATTAAGTTTAGTTCTTTGTGGTCTAACTTTAAGATATTTTCATTAACTAAAAATATGCGAACTTTACCAGATGAACGCGAATTTGCTGAATTTTTATTAAAATTAGGAAATGGTTTTTTGAATGATTCTCAGGATTATATTTGCTGTCCAACAAACTTAATTGCTGATTATAATACAGATATTGTAAAAGCTACTTATGGTGAAATGATTCAACAAAATCAATTCAGAAAAGCTGCCAAATGTGCTATCCTTTCAGCTAAAAACATTGATGTTAATGAAATAAATAAACGGGTTGTAAGCTTATTAGATGAAAGTACAGAACGCGCATACACAAGTATAGATATGTTAGAACCAACTGGGGACGATCAAGAATTCAGTCATACCATATTAACTGAACATCTGAATATCTTAGATCCATCCTGTTTACCCCCTCATGAGTTGCGTTTGAGAAAATATGCAGTAATAATGCTTATTCGGAATTTGAACATCAGTGAAGGCTTGTGTAATGGTACCCGATTATTGGTATTGGAACTAGGAGATAATTTGTTAAAATGCGAAATTCTGAATGGTGACAAGACCGGAGAAATAGTATTTTTAAATCGAATCACTCTTTATTGTGAAAATGAATATCCATTCAATTTTAGAAGAAGACAATTTCCCGTAAAACTTGCGTTTGCTATGACTATAAACAAATCGCAAGGACAAACATTTGATAAAATTGCAATTGATTTAAGAAAAGATGTTTTTAGTCACGGCCAACTTTATGTAGCTTTTTCGCGAGTTCGATCTTGGGATACGTTAAAAATTTATTTAACGCAAGATAGACAAAGTAATTTACTCAAGAATCCTGTTTATAAAGAACTTTTTGATTAAGATCACATCCATTTTTTTAAGGAGTTGCTTATTCTGATCCTGCTAAAGACATCAGCATTTTTTTTAGCTCCTTTTAAATTATACAAAGCTTAAAGTTCCGAAAAGTTAAAGAAAAGTAGGTAAAAAAATTGGAAAAATTTGATAAACGAATTTGAAGTAAATCGAAATTTTCAAGATATCATAATCCCTTAAAACTCATAATATCACTGAATAATATTTTCTAGATCCAAAAGTTTTTAGCATATATTTTCGCACCGGTGCTGGACTCCGTCAAGCTGAGTTATTAGGCAGAATATCTCTAAATATTTTTTATAAGAAAAAATTTCATTTTAATATAATAAAACAAATCAATGAAGTAATCACAAATTATTTATTAGAAATGAACAGGACTTCAGTCCCAATATTTTGAAGAACTAATTAGTAGTATGTGTAAAAATACATTGGTAATTCATCTTTTTGAGAAAAAATAACATTTTTTTGCTTTTTTTACACTTTTTTGTATTTTTGTATTTTTTTTATAATTTTTTATTTATCAGAACCTAAGAAATAGTCAGTCTTTTAATTCAATAAACATTTTAAACTAAAAGTTTTCAATAACATTAAATACTTGCAAAATTATCCATTAATAAGGAAGTTAAATAGTTACAAAAGTCAACGTGTTCCTAATTTTTTAACAGTCATTTTTGACTAGAAAATAACATCGTGTTTGTTTTAGTTTTTTTTGCTTTAAAAACAATGTTTTTATACTAAACATAAAGATGCATATTTTTATATATATATGATGAAACATTAAAGAAAATTAAATAAAATAAGAAAAACTGATATAAACGAGAAATCCTAATTAAGGAATAGAATGATATCCATTTAGAACGTTTAAGAAATCTAATCTCTCATCTTCAATTTCATGAATGTTGTCGAACGAGGACACAGATAAATAAGGCGGTTTGTCGATGGGAATCCGCAATCGGCCAATAAGTTGCACTTTGGACCCACAGATGAAGTTGTTTTCATAATTTTTATCGTTTACCGAGACTAAAATGTTCAATTTGTAGTAGCCATCTGTAATGGTACTGCACAGTGGTTCAAAAGATCAAAAAGATGGCCAAAATTGAATAAAAAAAAATTTTAATTTAGTATTTTCAACATATAGGTTGTCAACTTGAATAATAAAAGTATCAAAATTCGCCGGTAAAAAAGTTTTCTTGTTTATCCGTAGCGTTTGCTGT
>JABFPM010000873.1:0-24276 GCA_022817325.1 Idris sp. 1 HC-2018 | reverse complement strand
CCATCGTAACTTGTTTAAAATATATAATCGCAATCTTGTGAATCTACTGTAAAAGACAAACTGTCGCCGTGTAGAGATTATGACGGAAACAAGAAATTGCCAATAACTTTACAAAAAGTAAGTATTACATAAAAAATGAATCTGTGCTCGTTTGTTTTCATTGACATTTATGTTGGTGCTTAATTATTGGATTACTAGAATACGATTTTAGATAAAAAATAAACAAACGTGCAAAATAATTTTTCCATCCGTAATTTTTGTATTATACACTTGTATTAAAATGAGTTTTTCGATTAAAATTAAAATTTTTTGTTGTTTTATTTAGAAAATTAATTAAATTGAACAATATATTAGAATTTTGTTTGAAGAAAAACTTCAAATTAGCCTGAAAATGAAGTAAAAATGTTGCCCATCTTTTAAAAACTTTATTACTAGCATACTAGAACATATTTAATTAATAAAATTTCATTGAATTTAATTTTTATCAATAAAAATAATTTTTGCAAAATGAAAAGGTTGGAGAGACATGCTCATATAAATCATTATTTATAATGGACTTAAAATCATGAATTATAACAACTGATAAAATTTAATATACTGAAGATTTGTTCATTAAATAGAATAATATCTTTATTGTTCAATTTAACATCTACATATTTACGGGTGCGTATCGAACAAAAAGTTCGCTTCTACAACCTTCAAATACAATAACTGTCACGTATGGTTAAGTTTACTACATCGCCGAGTTGACATTATTCAGTTAGAGATAAGTTGACCAAAAAAGCAACTAAAATTTTATAGTAAAGGTTACCGATTTTTTGTCTGAGTGTATGATATTTCAGAACCGTAGTTTGTTTCTTCTATTAGTTGTTATTATTATTATTATCATGAATTGTCGTTAATTAATCTTTTTTACAATGAACTTAGTAATCAGCATACTTTACTTGCAATTCTTTAGTACTTAAACTTTGGAAATATTAATAATAAAGAATCATAGAGAAAATTTACATATTAATAATTTAATCAATACATATTTTAATATATTTAAACAAGCATTACATTCAATGCTTGCTTGATCTTGAACAGAAAATTGTAATTGACAATTTTAAACAAGCTACGATGCAAGTCATGAACGGCTTTTATCACAAAACTTATTCCTTTCTAATTTATTTTTCACAATATACAAAAATAGGAAAAAATTCATAAACAAAAATTCTATTAGTTATAGAAATTTGACAAACTAAAATGTCTATTAATTCTTACAGTTGTATGAATATTTTTTCGTTGAAATAAGTTCAAATGATTACTAATTAGGACATGATTACTTATTTGGCCAGTTAGCTTCCCTAGTAGGAATAGTAACTAGGCTCTATATGGGCCATATCTCGGATAAATGTTGGTCCTAACTGAGGCAAATGGTGGTCCTATATCAGATTTGAAGTGGCTCCACGCAAAATATAACTTCTTGCCCTTACAAATCCTCGACAGGACAACCATGCTAGGGCCTATCTAGGCCTAATGATGGGATCCATTAAATGGGGCTTTATCATGGTAAAATCTTGATCCTAGATTGGGCACTACATAAAATTTAAATTGGCCCTACTGAGGCCCTACATGATTCATTGGCATGTATTCAGGCAACGATATTGGGTCCCACATAGGCCCAATAATATTATTCATTGAACTGTTTATTTTGAAAAAATGTTAAATGCTTTATTAAACAAAACTATAAAATTTAGATATTTCGCATAATTCGTATTACAAATTACATAAATATTCATATTAATATTCTCCAGGCATGCCCAGTATGGGCCTTTATTGGCCCTTGCCTGGCAAACCCAGTAAAAGTCGTGAATGGTCCTATCTTAAATCGATTTAATTATTGTCTAGGTTTAAGAAGGGGGCGGCGTTACGTGCCCTCATTTGCCACGACGTTGGCCCTATATTGGACCAGAAATGGTCCTGGGATGGTTTACCCACTTTTATGATTTTGAGGATTACCAATAAAGGCCCGTAGTTTGGCCCAAGATTGGCATTCTCTGATGTGGGTTTGCCTAGCCAAATACCACTTAGGGCCCAGACACATTTCTTGGCACCCCCAATTTCGTTCCAACTAGGGTTAGTATATTTGAATAAAAAGTATTCTGATAAAAAAAAGTATTATTAATTATAATATTATATGCTGCAATTTATTATAAATCGAGTTACAACTCGGATCGAAAGTAACGATAAAAAATCGGTGCGTTACTTCCGTTACGTGCTCGGTAGGTATATGACATACGTGTGCTTGTTAAATGAAGCAACGCAAACGAGTTTGCGATCCGAAACAATGGAGTATTCAGGTAGCTGTCTGTGTTGGTGCATGCAAAGCATAGTCAAGTTGGGCCCGAGCGCAGCTTCGCGCTTATTCACAATGTCCCATTCTGTCGAATAATAATTTCCGGCCGCGCGAAACCGGCATCTGATTATTTCCTTCCTGGCCGATCGTTCCGCCGACAAAATAATTAATTCCTGCCACGAACATTTTGGCGCCGTGTGTCACATTTGTATATAACACAGACCGGACCGCTGCTTTCATTAAGCTTTTTGTCGTCGGAAAACAAACGAGACAATTTTGACCCGCTTGTTTTACTTTATACAATTTCTTGCTTTAAATATTGTCTATAAAACACATATTAATTTAAAAATTAATTCTTTTTATTTTACAAGAGTATGTTCTTTTTTGTATACTTTTTGACAAAGTATGATTTTGTTCATAAAATTGGGATGAACAAATCAAAACGCACTTGTTTATGTTGAATTAAATTAATTTTAAGTACAGAATTATTATTTCAATTTGTTGAATTTTTATCATGTATGCTAATCTAATAAAGTTACGTGAGCAAATATGAAGATAAAACTTAATTTCTGTAAATTATACATTTATTTCAGCAATATTTCAACCGTAAACATGATACTTATTAAACTTAACTCTGTTCAAATACAAATTTTTCATAAATATATTTTGTTGTTTATGAAAGTTTATCTACGACAGTGTATAACCAAAGCTCTTATATATTTTGATATGAATATTTCCAAAGTTCGCTCTCGTATAATTAATATAATTATTATAAAAATTAACATATTTATGCTAAAATTGTTTATGTCGTAATCAATCATTGTTGTAATTATTGTATTATGTAATAAAGTAAAATTGTGATAAATAAATCTGTATCTTGTTTTTATAACATTTAATTGTAAATGATAACAAACAATTCAAACAATTTTAAGAATATTGATTTTAATAAAAAAAAAATTGAAGAAGCAGTTGAGATGAGAAAAATGCAATATTAAATGTAATATTATCAAATGTAATATTACAGAATTAAAATGAAGTATTACGAAACTATTTTAGCGTTTTGTTCAAGAACTTGTTTCATTATCAAATATTTTAAGTTCAGTGGTCGAGTTTCAGATAAGTTATATACTCTAAAAAAGTATGGTTTCTCTCAAACTTTATTGTAAAGTTGTTGAATATTTTATTAATTTAAATAATATTAACTTGATTTAGCTAAAAAAGGTTTATTTAAATCTGTTTGACCTGCAGTGAAATTCTTGATAGCATTAACATACAAAAATTAAATAAAAAATCGGGTTTTTGTATATAAATGAAATTAAGAAATACGAAATTTACAAAAGACTAAACTTTTAATCGTAAAAATTGTACTAAGAAAAAGTTATGAAGGTGAGCAATATAAATAAAAATATCATTTTCACCGCATATTTTTTTTTGTCACTTGAAAAATGATAAATATAGTTACTTTAACACAAACTTTCTAGTGGACTTGAAAAATATTTTATTAGAAGTTTTTTCCGAGTTTAAGAAGTTGTAATTTTATTAAAATTTGTGAACATTGAAACTTATTGGAAATGTATTACACAAAAAAATAAAGAACTTTTTGCAACCAAGTTAAACGATAAAAATAAATTCTACCCTTGTATTTGTTAAATAAAAAATAACTTCCAGAAAACAAATATGTTTATTGAAATTGAATTCATGTTTTTAAAATTCACTTCTATTCAACAGAATTTGTTTAGTCTTTTTATTGTATAACAAATTTAAATATCGATTCTAAGGTATAAATAATCCTTATTCTAAAAAGCAACAAGTTATCTCTAGGTTATTATAAATGAAAAATATGTTTTTCTTATTTGTTTATTTAGTTAATAAATAAAACTGAATAAACATACTTTATAAGTTGAATTATTTATCTATTTTCACTGCTATGAAATTGGTATTACTGTTTTCCACTAAAGTTTATGTCAAATACATTTCAATCGACTCGAATATAATTTTGTTTAATGTTTTGTTTAATGCAAAAATAATTGTTTCTTTTTTTCAAATAACTATTTTAAACGTTCTTGTATCTCACACTTCAAAGACTCAAAAAGAAGCGAATTACGATTAAAAGTGCGTGCTACTTTTGTGTACACCAACTAACGATCGTTAATTGCGGCTGCAATGACGAACTTTATTGTGTGAAACATCATTACGTTATTCAGAAGCATGAAACATCTCGTTTCAAAGCTAATCAAAGACTTTCTGTCGCTCCAACCCAGTTCTTTTTCAAACATTTGTATTTATTGTATTTCATATCGCAGCTATTAAACCTGACTACTGGAAATTTAATGGCCGTATAATTGAATGATAAAACCCACATTTGATCGTCGGATTACATTATTTGTGAAATGTTAAATTAATTATTTGTGTGTTTAATTCAAACACGTAACAAGTTGATCTTGTTTGTTTTTCCGAAACGTGTTCATTTCAGCGTGGTATTCATAATTATTGGCTTCATGAACATCGGATGTCAGGTCCGTTATGTGCGTAATCAACGTAAAATGTGGCCCCGAGCCACATGACTTTCTACGTGATATTGTCAGCTACTATGATATTGCAATAACAAATAACAAATATCTTATGTAACTTATGTACATTTTTATGTTTAAAAAGTTGAATTAATTCAGCAGTATGTTTAAAAATTTTCATTTTAATTTTTTTTTTTATTATTATTATTTTTTTTTTTTTTTTTCCAAACTATAAAATAAGAGTTAAGAATTTTGTGTACATACAATTTCTTAAACTTTCTATTATTGTTTAAATTCTAGAAATACATTTTAAGCTCAGTCGATAAATGTCAAAATTGTCAACTTATTGATTACAACACAAAACTTAGTTAAAAATTACTTAAAACTTAATCAACATTGTAATTAACAATTAATCAATTATTTTAAATACAATAATATGTTAATTTTGTTGGCGACAGTACCAGTTGTTGACCACTATTCCAATTAGAAATTAAATTTTGATTAAAAAAAGAAATTTAAATTTATTTATTGTTTTACATTGTTCTTTTTTTAGTATACAATTATATGTATTTTGATTAAACAGTATATAACATTTTAATTATTTACATCAAATTGATCATTAATTGGTACATTTATTTTGTCACAAAAATTATGATAATTATTACAGTTATTATGCAAATATTATCTTTAAAAATGTAGCTTAAAAAACTGTTGAACTTTTAGTTAAAAAACAAAAAATATACCTTCGGACATGCTGATTCAGATAAAAACTCTTATCTTTTAATTTACAATGTGTACAAGTTGCGCAAAAGTAAAGCCTATCATTTATAAAATTAGACTATTCTTGCATTTTTGTATTACTTTTTATCGTTGGATGCTTCCTACGAAAATAAATTACGCGATAGCTTCTCTTTATAAGTGTGATAAATAATAAAAACCAGATAAATTTATCTTGGAACGTTAATTGATTTACAATTTGTGAATCCATCATCTCTAAAAGGTTTTGCAAATCAGCAAACTAATTTCAACATTTTTCTGTATGATAATTTTTTTATCTTTTTCACATATTGATTTTAATTGTTTCATATCTGAGCAGTAAACGAGCCTTCCTCAACTTACTTTTCGTCAAGCGTTTTATGCATCACTGGCGTATGCAATGAAAATGTTTTTTATGATAGAACAAAACGGTGAAACACTCATCGAAAAAAAAAGTTATGAACATTTTGCAGCGTCAGGAAAATTGTTATTCCTCGAATATCAAAAATGATCTGACGCTTTTGCTTGAAAATAAATATAATTATTCAATTTGGTTGAAATTTACTACTTTTGAAATCTACTTTTGAAATAAATTTAATAATGAAAGAATTATTTTGTTAAATTAAAAAATTGTTGTTAAATTTATTTATTATGTGAAAAAAAAAAAGCTGAGATGGAGATTGCATAACATATAAGAGCTTTTTTTCGAAGTCTTCGTTTCTTCTCTGCTGTTATCTCTTCCTTTTGCAACGAGACACAACGCAAATATTTATACATTAAATACGTTGACAGAACGTGAAACAAAAATTGCTTTGTATATACACGTACGTTATAATATAAAATGGCCCTTATTGTTACGTGAGTTGAACTAACTACGAGCACGCGCGCGCATACATAATTATGAGAATTGTGCACATTAAATTGCAACCTCGAAATTAACCCCTTGTAATTTTTCGAGTGATTTATCTCGACAAGTTACAGGTTCATCGTCCAGTGTCTTCTCGCATTTCTGATCCAGTTATTCATGCACAAATATATTCTCAAGGATTAACTTAATCTCAGCTTGCTGTGATGTAATTTTTTTTTAATTCTTTTTTAGATTAAATTTTAACTTTTTTTTTTTACATGCAAACAAAAATTTAGAGTTCAATAATAGTACAAATAAATCTTCATTTTATAAAGTACAAAGTTAAACTTGCAATTTTTGCATATAAAATGAAAATCGTGAAAATGTACAGTTTTTCAGATCAATTATCTCAAAATAAATACATCCCAATTTTAATTCTGTTAATTGATTCTTGGGGTGACAATCAAGAATTAAAAACATTATTTTTTTTTTTCTGTTTATCGGATCAGTATGTCTTTTTCGTACGACATACTGACAAATGGAAAAATATAGTAGCAGATTAAGAGGGCACAGGAATTTTTGGCGCTGCCGTTTTAGCGCCGGGACTTTTTGGCGCCGTGACTTTTTGACGCGAAGATAAGAATAATATGTAAACTTTTCAAATCAATATACTATCAATATATTAACAATTAATTTTCTGAATATTTGATTACATACATGAAATATTTCCCGGTTATTAATCAAATGTTGTTTAAATATAAATCATCTATAAATGTATTTGTATCAATAAAATTGGCAGCGCCAAAATGTCCCGGCGCCAAAATTGCTACCATTTTTTGACGGTAAAATTTAAATTTCTGAGATGAAATTTAATTTTTTTTTTTTTTTTTTTTCTAAATAAATTCGATCATAGTTGTAATTAAAAATTATCTGAACTTTAGTGTTTGATTACATACGGTTTCAGATTTCCTTATCGAAGCTTATTTTATTTGTTTAATAATTTCTTGCCAAGGCAAAAACACGTGCACGAATGTTTGACGTCCGCGAACTCTTTCCACCCGCGCAAGAAATCATGCAAAAAGAGGCAGAAAAGTGAATGCTATTAAACAGTCGCAACTCGGCGCTTATTGCGGTTCTTTCATCTCAATCAAGTGTTTCTTTTGATTCAAAGAGGCGACGCCAATGAAAAAATTTCACGAACAAGTAATATGTCCGAAAGTGATCCCCGACTCTCATTACAATCATTTACAATTTTATTTTCATTTCTTGTCCCGAATAGTAAGAGTCAGAGTGAAAAATTAAATAAATAATTGTTAATAAAAGAGTTTTTATACTGCAAAAATATTGTTCTTTGAAATGTCAATTTCAAACATTCAATAAATCCCAATTGAAGTGCATTAGAAATTCATATTGAACTGAGAGTTACAAATTTTCATTATGTAAATTTTCAATCAACAAATTTGAATGGAAAATTCTACTAAACGACAAAATAATATTCATTCCACGAGAAAACAATTAGAGTAGAATTTTACATGTTATCAAAGACTTGTTACAAATAAAATGGATTCATTGAAATCTTAACCTTCATTAGTGAAATTAATTGATTCATTTTTTGAACTCGACCAATATTAATTATTCAAGAAAAATTAAATCACTTGTAATGTGAGAGTTACAAATTTAAACGTCTGGTATTGACTTTTGAAATATCGTTGATTAATTACGATCTTTAATTGGCTTGATTTAATATCACTATTTTGAGTATAGCAAAAGTGTATTTCTTATGTCAATTTTGTATCACAGTACTTTTTCACAAGAATAATTTTTTACATTTATGACAGCATACAAGATTTGTAAAAGAAATATATGTATAATAAATCCACTGTATTTTGTGTATTTCAACTATTTCTCTCAAATCAATTTTTTGTAATAAAATTTCTTTTTAAATGTAGCGAAATTGGTTGGACAACATAGTGAGATTTAATTCGTTTTATTCAACACGACGGAACAAAGTTAAGGGTCACTGGTAGAATCCTCAGTAGCTGATGACGAGCATGTCGCGAGCGTACAGACAAGTGACGTGAAATTATAAATCCGTAAAATTAACGTTGCGTGTATGTTAATTATCAACGAAACCGGTCTGTCTCACTGCTTTTAAATTTTGCGATCGGAATTTCAGAGTCCCGTTTTGTGAAATGTATTTGAATACCGATTTTGACAGAAATAATTTTGTAGACAAATCTGTGAGATCTACAAAAAGCAAAAAAATGCATTCTTTATATTAAAGTGGGTTTTAACATTTACAGTTAATTATTTTAACTAACAATTTTGAGATTACATGTCAGCTTCAAATTATTACAAAGTAAACGAGTTTCATTATTTGCAGATGAAAACAGTAATGAAAAACTCGTAGAATTTCATTTTTTTTTTCTCATAATAAAAAATAGGATTTGAATTTTGTACACAGCAAACTTTTATACCAGTTTGATGTTGCAGTCATTTTGTTCAATATTCTTTTTTTTATATCAAAAATATTAACGTCTTAAATTGTGATAATTAATTAAAACTCGTTTTTGGATTTTGCTTTCTCTATCAGTTTCAAATTTATTTAGATTTCTAACTTTGTTATATCTTTAAATCAAAAAATGTGTTTGATTGATCTTTGAAATAATTAATGATTCTAATGATTGAAGATATAATCCCAGCGTATAAAGCTCGTGATATTTTATTTAATTACTAAGTTGATCAATACTTCAAGATCAAAATCCGATATCAATTTCACTGAATTATCAGCATCATCTTTTAAGATTATTTAACAGCAAAAGAGAGCACGCTTTGACGGTATGACCAAGAACTGAGTTTTGGTCTTAATCCAATTATATCTCGTTAGATCTGGTTAAAGGAGGAATTCAATTTACATCATACCCTGTTACAGTTTCAAATCGATTGTGATTTATGAACTCTCGATGTAACAGTTTTTAAAAATAAACTTACAATATTTTAAAAATGATTTCTAAAATCGCAAAATGTTTTCAGATAAAAATCTAATCAGATTGAAAGACACAGGAAAAAAGACTGTTTTAAGCTTCTGCTAAGCTGCTCATTTATACGATAATTTGATCCACAATATGTACATGAATAATTGTGATGTGGATCGCCTGCAGTTTGATGCGTGACGTGACGAAAAAAAAATGAGTATCTTTCGCATTTGGAACTAATCTACTTGGCTGTCGAGGTGTTCTTGCTTTACAAAAATAAATTTACCTTCAACTTATAATAATTTATAGAAAAATATATTTTACTGCGAGAGAATGCAAAGTGGTACGGCGCATCTGTTTTTAAAAGTCCTTTGTGCAAAAACATAAGCTGAAGACAATTTTGTCGCGCTGCATGAATATTTACAGATTCTTTATGCATTTGCAGCGTAAATAAATTTAACCGCGCGGAATACTTTGCACATTTTTCTTCGTTTAGTTGACATTTATTTTGAGCCAACCGGATATTTCCCATTGGCTTTTATATAAACTTGCACATAAAAAAAAGACTCTCGTGATATGATTCCCCTCTGAAATGGTTCGAACAATGTGTCTTGATTAATTGGACTTTTATTTCGTCGAATATAAATTTGTCCTTTGACAATAGTTGACTTTTCGTGTGAAAAATTAAGATCTTGAAATTATAGAAAAGTGAGTCATCTGCAGCTTAAAAATTGGGCACATTTTTTATGAACAAATTTAAAACTAATATAAATCAGAAAATAATAAAATCTTACACGTGAATCTGCTGTAAATTATATCATCATAAATTTCTGAATACTCATTGTTTGCGGTAACAAATGTGGACAAAATTTATTATTGCAATCTGACTTTTGACCTCAGAATTTTCCTTCAAAGTTTGGAACCGAGTATTATTTAATTTGTATAATATAATATTAAAACTATTATTAAGTTAAAAAAATCTTCCATAAAACTTTGTCCAGCTTTCACTCGTTAAATAAGTTTCATTTCAAACAAATACAATTAAAAGTTGTTAATTCCAATTGTAAAATGTATTATGATGTACTAAAATAAATAGCTTAATATAAGCAAAAGTTATTTTAACAAATACTCTAATAATTGTGTCGAAAAGTGAATTAAACATTCAGAAATATGTTATACAAAAGTAATAAAATTTTTTATATCAGCGCTTAATACATATTTAATAAAATTTTTAACTTATAACAACGTATGTTTGCATAAAGTTAAACTCAAACTTGATTTGTTTTATTTTTAACCGAATAATTTATATAAAATAATAGTTTATTTTGAAGTGAAAAAAATTTTGATTATTTCAATTCTTAAATATCTTAAATTATATCTATTTTACACTTATGTGAGCTTCATTTGTAACATGAAATAACAAATTACATCAATTGTTAGTTAGAAATGTTTCAGTTTTACAAAATAGTTTATTACAGTTATACAGATTTGAAAAGAGACAAAAAAATCCGAAACGTTAAAATAAAAGTAATTATTTAATGGCCCTAAAAAGTATTAACTAAATAAAATAACATAACGGATAAAAGCAGTTATATGATATATAACTTAATACAATTTATATTAATCAATTTTGTTTCGATCTTCGTAATTTTTTGTACTCTCTGTGTCAAACGTAATAAAATAAAAATTAAAAAAAGCGAAAATGAGCAAATATAACATGAGAATGTATTTTTAAACATCAAAACCTTTTTTTTCAATAATACTTCATATTTTTAACAGTTTTTATAATTTAACAATATTATTTTTTTTACTTTTGACGTTGAGAATACAGTTTACAAAAATGTCACCTTTCGAGTTGAAAAAAGTCTTTTAATCTACTGTAGAAGAAGGAAGAAAAAGAAAAACAATAAAGTCAGATGGAATAAAGATGAGTGTCAGTAATCGAACCTGTTAACTCTCGTGTAAGTGTCTATAAACGCCCGGCATATAAATGTCTTTAGAAAGCGAACGCTCATCGGAGATAAGGGACGTCCTTCCAAGTGGATTGGATCGATCTCGTTGGCTCTGCACGTCTCTGGCTAGAAAATTGACAAAAAAAAGAACATTCTTCTACAATCAAATTTTCAAGTTCAAAACAAAAATTAGATCAAGATTCGCGCGGCAAAATCGAATCTATAGTACATTTTTTCTGCGAAATAAACTTTTATATCTCAAACAGGAAATAAAATGTCTGAAAGATATGTGTAGTTTTTTTTTTATTTAGAGGGCACGAAAAATTGAATTATAGGAAAACTTAATTTAGCCAGCCACTGAAAATATTGTCTGCTCATATCAATGGAAGCTGATTCTGAAATCTCGTGAAATCTAATACCCACGAGCAGTTATTATATATATGTGTGTGTGTGTGTGTGTGTAAGTGTGTGTGTGTTGCACAGTCGATCAAAGGGCCACGATGAAAAATAAGATTGGGATTATTTGCGCTTAATGTTTCGATGTCAGATACAGACTTTGAAATCGTAGAAGAAAAGGAGAAGAAAAAAGTCGAACAGTTTGAATGCATCGATGATGCAACAGATGCTACCATTCTGCTTGAAATTGAAATGCTTTTCAAATCAGTTCGATTTTAAGTGGTCTGTAAACAAAAAAAATCGGCGTCACTGAGCTATTCATTTGATTTTTACTTTTTAAAATTTAACTTTAAGAAATGTACTTTTTTTTTACTCTCTTATTTTGAACAAGTGAATAGTCACTTTTTCGACAAAGTGAACTAGTCACACTGCAAAAGTGTGTGAAAACTTCACTCAAAAAAGAGTTACATTTTACTTACAACAAAATTTTAAAAAAATAAAAAAGTGAATAAAAATGATGGAATTTCTAAGCTCAAATTTCACATTAATAAAAGTTAATTTAACGTTTGAACAAGTGAAAAACGAGTTTACACCTCAAAAAAGTGAAGTTTTTACTTTGTCAAATGTAGAGAGTATAGATTTTTGTAAGGAATCTTGTACAATGTTGAATAAATAAAATATCATTTGTTACTTCAGATTTGTTGATATTCAAGAGTGAAATTTTAAAGTACTCGTTTAACATTACTTACATCAAGGATACGGATTTTTGAATAAATAACTTTCGGGCAAATTGAAACGATTTTTTTTCGGGTCAAGTGGCGGAGTTATTAAGAAGTCATTTGAAACCAAAATCTGGATAACAATCTGAGACAATGCCAGGCCGATTTGCATCGAATTTCATTTTGTCCTTCTTCCTCACATGCGACTTTATTTTATTTATTCGTTTCTACAATGTAAAAAATAATATTTTATATTAATTCATTTCCATGTCTATTTAATGTTAATTAAAAATGTGACGCTCTTTTGAATTCTTATAATGGATTACACATTCAATTTGTTATTATTTCTGATGAATTATAATCATCAATATTAATTATTTTTTGTAATCAAAATTCTTTGTTTTTTAATTGCAATATTTGAATTATATATATGTATAAGTTTCAAAATTCATGTGAACAATTTTATAATATATAATTTTTGTAATTTGATTTCCATAATTGTTGATACGAAGACGAAAAAAGAAAAGAATGTACTACAAATCTGCAACTTTCTTCTTTGAATCCAAACTTTTTCTTACAAGAAAATAGTTGAAAACGCGAAACAATTTGAAAACACTGTTTTGCTGGAACAACAGAATGAAATACTTTTCTCAGTGTATAATATTCAGTCCAAGGAAATTTGAAAATGTGTCTTCTCATCAATCATATTTATTTATACGAACAAGCCAAGGATGGCACTGCACAATCGAAGACAAATGACGCGAAAGTCGAAAATAAAAGGCCAGTTATTTGTTGTTGTTGCGGCTTTGTGAATTGATAGCTCGCACGAAGAAAAGAGCAGAATGCCGCAAGTGTTGCATCACCGGGACATTGTCACCCGATGGAAATGAATTAAGTTACACATTGTGTGTGATGTTGACGTGTACAAATGCGTGGTCATGTATGTTTCAATTAAAATTAAACTGCGAGTGCTTATTCACGAGCATGCAAGACAACGAGCAAACGTCACCGGATCAAAACGTTGCTCGCATTGTGCATTTGTCCGCGTGACGGTGAACACACACATATCGTCTGTGCAATCCACCAGAAGACCTTTGCCTGCATCTTTGCGCCGCGGAGAACTTTTTCCGCGCTGTTCACTGACCCTTGGATCGCAATCTCAGTTGAGGACCAATGCGCAGAAAAAGTTTCAAACCACGCTTTCTAAATGACAACTTTTTTGTACAAATATAACAAATTTATTTATAACTAAAATTTGATTACACATTTATAAAGTGAATCAAGTTTTGTTGGTTTTATTTGCCAAAAGTTTGAGTTTTTCAGTTCATTTGTCTCGAATTGTTTTTTCTTTGTGAGTAATTATAAAAATGCGAACAAGTTTTCAGTAGATCCCATAAGTTGAGGTTCAATAGCGGTACCAATAGAGAGTTAACCTTTAAGTTTGATTTTCTATGGCAAAGTCACAAAAATGGCTAAACAATGGAATAGAAGTGCTGTGAACAAACTTAGAAGGTTGATCGTACATGTTATAAAT
The DNA here is from genome assembly GCA_022817325.1 of Idris sp. 1 HC-2018. NCBI lineage: Eukaryota > Metazoa > Arthropoda > Insecta > Hymenoptera > Scelionidae > Idris > Idris sp. 1 HC-2018. Next base: position 10,249 of record JABFPM010000873.1, on the reverse strand, counting down.
CAAGATTTTTCCAAACGATTTCGCGTTTTTAATTCACTTTTCTCAAACATTATAATTTATTGTAATTAAATTGATCAATAAAAAAAGTTGTTTTTCTTGAATGCATTATTTTGCGGTAAGATTCATCATTAGTTAAAGCATTATTTACTGCCAAACCGCAATTACCGCATCATTTTTATGATGTTTGACGTTTGTTGCGGTGATTTTTGTATTTCATTAATTTTCAAATGTAATTGACACATTACTCAAATCATTAATATCAAGATAAATTACTTTTATTACACATGTTTAAGAGTTTTTATATAAAGAACGTTTAATTTGAAAGTCACAATTTAAAATCAATTTTTGAAAGTTAATTATTATATTTTCGATTAAAATCTAGTTTTAATAACAATAACGTTATTAAAAAGCGTGACTCTAACTCCAAAAAAGATGCTTTCTCAACTTTGCTTATTTGCAACGTCTAAATAGAAACACGCCTCCATGTGATTAATTTCGATAACACCTAGCATAATTCCACTCGTATTCATCGCACAATATAATTCGATTACAAAGTTCTGCCACACTGTTCCATTTCATTTCACTATATAATAACTCGCGTGTGGTAACTAACACCAAGTCGAACAAACTATAGTAACTTCTGTAGTGAAAAAAAAAAAAATTAACATAAAATATTATTTGGGTTTCAATATAAATTTCTTTTATTCAAAACAGACGTCAATATTTCGATATACGAACTTAATCAAAGGATTACGCACTTCTTCCATTTATTTCTTTCAATTACATTAGACGAGTTTGTGTCACCGTCCGGATTAAAATTGTTTTTTCGAATTCTGATCAGCAACTTTAAGTATTCTCCAAACACGATTTGCTGGAATTTCATTTCAAATATATACAAAAAGAAATCGAATATTTTTTACATTCAAGTGCAATTTCTTTGATATAAGTCAACAATTTTTTTTTCTTCATTTCATTATCTTTTTTAATTAAAATTAGAAAAAAAGCAAATTATGTATTAACAATAACGCGAATTTGATGTTGATAAAATCATGAGTATTAATCAATTTTCTATCAGCATTGCAACAACAACGTGTAATTTCAAAATTACATTCAATTACATCCTTGCTTGATAAAATTTTTCAATTATTAAATCGTCTCTAATGTTGATTAAAAGTTAATTCCATCGAACTGCTTGAGAAACGTTTAACATTAAAAGTAATTTATTAAAAATAATATTTTTATCGAATCTTATTAAATTATACAAATGTAATTGGAAATCTTTTGTTCAGAAGTCAATCATGTATAATTTCCAGCTAGAGTTGTCTCGGTTATTTTTCATCATCATTTTTACCCGAAGCTGATAAAATAAAAAATATTGTCAGCTTAGAGCTTAGTGACCTCATAAAACAGATGAAACAATATTTCTCAATCATTATCTCTTTTTAAAATCGTGAAAAAATTAATTTTCAACAAAAAGAAGTATTTTTTCTAGCTCTTTAGCTTCTCATTACGTGTAACGAAAAATAATTTATAGTATTTAACACTCGAGTAAACATTAATAGCGAGCTTATGAGTAAATTATATGGCAGCGACGACCATGAGCAATATTAGATGATAAATTCGATGAGATAATCACCGCGTATAATGGCCAAGTGACTCGCACCAGAGGATGCGCGAAACTCGTCAGCCACGGTGGGCCCCGTCCAGTTTGCCGTGTAATTCAACGACGAGTGATCCGAATGATATGTAATTATACATCATTCAATGTTGCCTGGTCGTCGACCACAATCTGCGATATAAAGCCAACCTTCGCCACACAGGCAATCTAAAAATACCAAAAAATTAAATCACGCAGTAAATCGGTAAAGCTTTGAGATCGGTTTATTTATTTAACTCGAAAAGATTTCAGCTAACGATTAACAGCACATTTTGAGAAAGTGTACACAAAATTGAAGAAGTTTGTAAATTAATTTTAGATTTGTTGCTACGAACAAAGACGAATATAAGGACATTTTAATTATTTTCATCTGCTTATAAACTGTTTCACACTTGTTTGATCACTTCCGCGATCTGTCGACGAGAATTTTTTTTGCAATTATGCGATGTTTTAATCACTTTTTTTTTCTGTAAACTTTTTTATCTAATTCTTCACTTATTACACATTTTTGTGTTCAATTATAAATTCATCTTTTTAAACTGAGTTAAATAATTTATAAGAAAAATTATGTTGTCAAAATTGGAACTAATAAATAAATATAGAAGTTAATCTGTCATGACGTTTCTAAATATATTTCCATTTTCTCTTCAGATCTACACAATGTTGTATATAAATTAGAATCGCACTTAATTTAGAGTCATAATTAAATTAATACATTGTCAAAATTATAAAATGTATAGAATTACAAAAATTAAAATTAATACAAAAGTTAAAAAGGTTTTGGTAAATTTACTTGATTAATTAATGTAATGAATTCGTAGTTTGTACGTATAGGTTTTCTTAAATACGTAGAAAATGATATTGAAACAAAGCAATTTATGATGATATCGACGATGATTCAAAAACTTTAATCGACATTCGATGATAATGTTATTTCGAAAATGTCTCTCGTTTTATAAAATATTGATTATTACATACTTTCAATAATACGTAAACAAGATTTTAATATATATTGTTACAATAATCGTCGATCTGCTTTGCTGATTGTAACATCAAACAAACAAGCCCAATAGCATGTTCTAAATGTTGATCATAATTACGGTCCGTTAATTATCCATTAATACACGAGTTAATGCAATCCCAAATTAATTAGAAAAAATTTCTGATTGCTATCGTCTTGTAATAATCGGCAACTTAATTTACGCGCGATCGGAGAGCGTAATTCATCACTAATAACTCGGCTTAACAAAACGAAAATCGAGACTTCTCGTGTCGAGGGAGTGAAATTTCGCGTCAATCAGCCGGTTTTTACAAAACCGGTGTCGCGCACACACACACACACACACACAGAAAAGTTAATTTGTGCGAAGAAGTTGTTGGAACGGAAGCCACGCTTCGTTAGAGGATCGCCGATTAGCCATCTGTCTGTATAATTTTATTTTTTTGTATCTACATCATTTTCTCCGGAAGTTACGATAGAAAATCAGACGAACCGATCATCCCCGACAATATCAGTCTTGTTCAAATATATAGATCAAACTGTTATTATTGAGCAATCAAAATTAGAATTTACACGTTTTGTTCAGCTTTTACAAATATTTGAATAATATATTTATATTTTTTAAGTGAGTAATTTATTTAGGGGAAGGTTTTTTATGAATTGTTTTTTTTTCAACACAAATACTTTCTTTTGCAAAACAATAATTAGCTTTACCTACTTCTTTATATAAAAACATTTTTTAAATCAGGAAAAACGTTATTTAATATTATTTAAATTAGCAAAAAAATTGTTAAATGTCCCAAGGTTTACAATTTGGGATACAAGTCTGGTTTGTTTTGACATAAATTAAACTAGCATCAAATTTTTTTTAATGTTTTTTCTATTGTTACAGCTGCTAACAAACTTTTAATAAGTAATTAAATTATCTAGAAATAGTTTATGTAATAATAACGTATTTTTTCAAATATTGTATAAATAAATTGAATTTTTTAATTATCAACGGGATATCAGCCATAATTACTTAATTTACTATTTGATTTATGTAACTTATTAAAAATAATCACTAAAATAATGAATATTTGTATCATACAAATCGTAAAACATGTTGCGTCCTTATAAATAACATGTCGCAGTTTTATTTATTATTTAAACACATAACAATTTCAAAATAAACAATTTAAAGGTAAATCATAATTTTACCCTTTGAAGATATGTTAAGATCAAAATGTAAGTTATCACAAATGTAAAAAAGTGAATTTGAAGTAGCAAAAATGATCTTCATTTTTTTAAATGATAAAATACGTTTTTTTGTACCAGGCCAGAGACACTACCGTACCGCCTTATAAGAATTTCTTACTAAAAAATGAATAGATAGATAGATAAAGAATTATATTTTACAGAATAAATAAAATCCATAATTCTTAATTTTAATTATTTCTATTTCTACACTTCGTTTGTAACAAAATTTAACTATTATGTCAGCAAAAATTCTTGTCAGGGAAAAGATGTAACCAATAAATACATTCAGTTTTTGAAAATAAAAACCCACACTATATAACTACGTATATATTTGTTTCAATAGTTTTCAGTGAACAACATAACAGCTTTTGATATGTTGTTAACAAGAGAATATAACTTTGAGATGAAACTGTAACATACACAGATTTGGTTACTGTTATGTGATATGTACAAAGTGTGATGATTGTATTAAAGAGCGATGTATCATAAATGATCAACGTTTTGATACCTTGTATATGTATAAAGATTTTAATTATCAATCGATGTTAGGCAATTTTAGGTTTGATATGAAAAGTCTGTTATTTAATAAATAGAGGACATTTTTTAAACAAATGCACAAACACATTTAAATTAATACGTCAAATAATTAATCAAGAAAATGGAACAAAAACAATGTTATTAGTGCTTAGTGAAACAATTTACAGAAATTGTGCTCGAAGGACTGTAATGTTTTCGCAGTTTGCATTAACGTATCCTGGCAAACACTTACGAAAACTGATCAACATCTAGGGTTTATAAGATAATACATTTTCCAACATAATTATATGAAAAGTTAACTTAATATATGTTTTTAAATGTACAGAAAATATCTTATTTAATGGGAAATAATTTTTTTTTCTACTTGACCAGAGACACTACGTTAATTGTCAAAAAAAGTTTAATTTTTTTTTCTCTAGTGATGATAGTTTTATTTTAGTAACATAGAAAACAATCTCATTGACTTGTGATGACGTCTTTGAATATTTCCGCTACTCCAAAACAAACAATCGATATCTGACAGTCCCATAAATATTTCTGTCGTTCTGTAAAAAAAATAAAAAAAAACTTAATATTCTGAAATTCCAGACAAATATGCCATTTTTTATGGTGTTATTAAATGTTTTGTGAATTACACGTTTAACTTTAGAAACTGATCAATTTGGAAAATTATTTGTTAACAACAAATATTACTTTTCTACCAAGAGAATTTGTTCTTGATTCTCGATTATGTGCGAAGAATAAAAAATTCTTACTCATTTAATTGAGAATTTCCTGATTCACTTTTTAAACTATAATTCGCAAATTTCAAATCTTCGATTAATTACAGCTTTTTATTTTTTGTACAGATTAATTACAATTTAGTTACATCGGAATGTGCGAACAAACTAGAAATAAAGTAATCTCTTTGATTGATCGAATTTTTTTATAAAAAACTTCATTTATAAGGATCATATGCGATTTATCATAAAATTAAACACTGCAAAATAACTTTTTTAACAGAATTATATTTTCTAGTTTAAAATTAAATAATTGAAATGTCAAAAGAATTATTCATCTCTCTGATAGACCGAAATTAGTTTAATTCTTAAATTAATTGTGTTTCAATTCAATTGTATAGCAATTAACTTTAATTTTACCAAGATTGCTTTCAATTTTTGCACTCTGCATTTTCCAATATGATATTTCATGTTACACTTTATTTGTAATGCATTATTTTTAGCAAAATATTACGCTTTTCGAATTCCAATAAATCAGCGTATAAAATTAAAAAAAATGTCTGACCTATTCGCTGCATTATGAAACATTAATAAGACAACATCTGAAAACCAAAACCTTTAATGTAAACACCCAAACCGCACTAAAAAAGATTGCCGACACAACTCCTGACGTAATTTATGCCAGAATGTATGCGAACAAGTGCAGTTGAATGTTGTTTGCAGATAAACCTGAACTAATTGAGTTATTGAAACTGCTGAAGAGAATTTCAAGCAGATCTCAACTAGGCAGCCGGTTCGCAAAAGTTAACAATGTTTAAAAGCTTAATTGTGACTGACTTTAAGGTGCAGCCAAGGTTGAACCTACTTTTTTTATCAGAACAGAAAGAAAAAGCAATATTTGCAATATTTTTTCATCCTTGTTTGTGAAAACATTTTACACCTGCACTTTGAGTTTTGTAAATGGATTAATTAATTTGACAATTACGTCGTTTTTCGCCGGTAATTGATGACGAAACTGAAATAATGCCGGATCGATGCGGGCTTGTTGATTTTGTTTGTTTGTTGCCTGCACGTTCCACATTTTTCGTGCGGAAAAATTGTTTTCCCTGGGCTGCTGTATTTACTCTGTTAAAATGAAATTTCATTAAAGAAAATTATTAAAAGCATTTTTTTTTTTTTTAATAAAATAAAAACTTATTTTTATAATGAAGTTAGAACAAAAATGTAAACTCAAAAAAAACAAGAGTATATTTAGTACTGAAGAAAAATTGGTTTATTTTAATCTCAAAGCAATAATGTTTTGCATAATATGATTCTTTTCTTGAAGTAAAAATTCATTTCTCGGATCTGTTAACAAATCGTAAGCAAAAAGCTCTTGTGTTTTGCCTCAGTCGATCGGTATTTCAGATAAAATGTGTAACATTGAAAATCATGATATTAATTCCTTCGCGGTCAAGTGCGAGAGCAACTTCTTGCTCACTTTTACTTTTCTGGTCCGGAGTTTGTACTGACTGATGTCTCGTCAATTTTTAATTCGATTGAGAAAACATTCTTATCTGACATTCGTTAATTTGCCGATTAATTTTACGCCGCTTTTTGTGTTACAGGATATTTATAATGCTCGCTGCGATGTCAATCAGCAATGTCGTGTGCTCGAAAATGCCTGATAAATATCCCATCGAGGTAAGCTTTTTTATTATTATTATCTGAAACTTTTAACTGACGATCAATTACCGTGGACAAATTTTATAATTAAAGTACAATGTAGCATAAAATTAAAATATGAAAATAAAAATAAAATATTCAATACAGAGTAAAAAAATTATTTTATTACATTTTAGAAATAAAGTTTTCGCAGATTTTATCCAAATATTAAGTTTTTGTATTCTTGAACAAAATTTCACTTTTGTTATAAATAAAATCTTTTGAACGCTTGCCGTCATAGTTCAAACTTCTTGATTTACTCTCAAAATTCTAGTCTTTCAAAGTGCCATCTCGTTTAATCAATCAAAATGAAGAATTGAAATAAGATCTTAAGTTTAAAATAAAATGTAATTATAATTATTTCTATTACTTGCTATTTAAATAAGAATTTTTGTAGATGTTAATTTGACAAAGTCGTAAAATATATTTTTCACGTAAAATCGATTATATTTGATACATGCGATTAAACTATTAGCCGCAAATAGTCGAGCCTCGTTTTGTGTCCGATCATAAAAATCGCCGCTTAAATTCCGCAGCGCTGTTTCTTTGCGCACCAACAAAGAACAATACTCAGATCGTAATGGCATTTCCTATGACTGTGCTACTTGCTTGCTTATCAATAGTGGCGCTTGTTGCCCAGCACGATCTTTTTCAAGACTACCTGCTGTGTCCAACTGTGACCGCATGATTTGACCTTTTGACATGTGTCGATACTCTTCGTTCCAACAATTAATTAACATTCATCACAACTCTTTTCATAATAATTTACATTTTTTCATCAATACAGACACAGATTCATAACGAAAAATTTTCAACAACTTCATTTAGTATAAAATTCAATTCTTTATTAAACCAAGAATAAAAAAGCTTTATACAATTATACAAGAAGAATATATAATATAAAAAAATTTAATTAATTAAAATTGCGAATAAAAAGTAAATTGCACATGTAATATATAATAAAAGTCAGAATTTTATTTATTTCTCATGCTACTTATCATTTTGATTTACTGTGCCATAAAAATGAGGATCAAATAATAGTTAAATGTTTTCAGTTGAGACATGAAAAGAAACGTTTTACTAGCAAATAATTTGCGAAAATGTGCAGCCGTGTTCATAAAGAATAATTACTTCATATTTGCAATGCAATGTTAGCTCCGATAATAAAATTAATTTTATGATCGCAATTATATTGCATTTGACTCGTTGTTATGAGAGTGAGAATGCAAAGTGTTTGCTTTTGTAGGTCTACCATATGTTACGTGAAAAAGCTCGCTTCGGACTGAGTCGCGAGAATCGAGACACCGGGAGCTGGGGACCCTGGAGTGTTTGGAGCGAATGCTCCAGAACATGTGGCACTGGAGTTCAATCGCAGGCCAGGGAATGCCTTCCCAATGCGTAAGAATTTTATTTTTGTATTTCCTTTTAAGTAAGTCAATTTACTTATCAATAAAGAATTACGTTCTGCTAAATATTGTATTTCCTCATCAAACTAAAATTAATAATTTTACATAATTAATTTGATATAAAAAGTTATATTCACAAAACATTTTTACACAAAAAATACTTACAATAATAATAAATAATTAAACTTATAGATGTGGATTGTTTAAATTAAACTTATAAAACTTTCTTAATTTAAAAATGAAAAAAGGTTCATTTTTTTTATCTTTGATAAATTGTTATTCATTTTTTATGAATTTTCGTTTGTTCTTTTTTTTCAACTTTAATTACGAAACAATGAAATGAAATCACGACGTTAATTTTATGAAGTGCAACAACTCAAATGAGATTCAATCAAGATACTTTATATAGCAAATGAAAACACAGTAATCGATAATTGTCGTTTAATTTTAACAACTGTGTGTCATTGCAATGAAATCGCGATTATATTTATTTGATGGACCTTAATCCACATTATGTTGACAGTTTTATCGCAACAAGTGTTAATCAATTCACAAATTTTAATTAATCAAGGCCCGCGGTAGCGGGCCAAGGAGCCAAGTTTAATTCATAAAATAAAAATAAAAATCAATTAAAAAAAAGGTATAGTAAACTTGAAGTAAAGTTTTTTTTTGTTTACAAAAATCAAGATCATAAATCAAGAGACACGGTAGTGTCTCGCGCCAAAAACAGAAAGAGACATTTTCAATATAAGTGTTTCAGAATATCTTAACCTAAAAACAATACATTTTACTGGTTGTTAACGGATGAATAATGGATTATTTCTTTTTGCTCTAATCGTCGATGTTTTAAAGATAAAGCATATTGCCAGTTTTGATACAAATGATCCGAGTCTTCAATTGAGTTGAGTATCAGATGGTTTCAATGAACCAAAAGAAGTTGTTCTCGAAATTGGAAAAGATTTAGATTTTGTAGATGAGAATAATATGGTCAATGAAGCTACTTCTGATACAGATTCATTATTAGATCTATCAAGTAATGTTTCATGGCTTTAATTGTAAACATTTTAGTAATATACATTTTTTTAAAAACGTAATAATTTTAAAATACACAAAGAATGGTCAATTACGTAAAAGACGACAGAAAATGCCAAAAGAACCCCAAAGCAAAAAAAAATTAAACTAACTGAAAAGCATAAGGTGCTAGATGCATGCAATATTTCAACGTGTCGTTTAAAATGTCTTAATAAGTTCAACGAGGAAAAGCGAAACTCAATTAATAAGATGTTTTGGTTTTTGGATTATAAAAGCAAAGGTAGTTTTGTTAAGAACATGTGTATTCGGACACAAGTAGCTAGACTGTCAACTTCTGCAAGCAATCCACGAAGTATGTCTGTAAAATATCACTTTCGGAACGATGAAGAAAAAAATGAACTAGCCTGCAAAACCTTCTTTCTGACAACATTAGGTTACAATCCTAAAAGCGACAACATGTTATATCGTGTATTTGAATTTGCTTTTGGTAGTGTTTCTCCTACGAAAGATGAACGCGGAAGACAAGCTTCAAAAAACAAAATTGACAGAGATGTTATTATGCAACATATAGAAAAGTTTAATCCAACAGTATCTCATTATAGAAGAAAACACGCTCCAAATGTTCGTTATTTGTCTAGTGATATTACTATTACAGACATGCATAAAGACTTTTGCGAAAAACATCCAAATTTAACTGTTTTGTATGTTTTGTGTCGACAAGTAATAAAAGAAATGAATATTTACTTCACTAAATTAGGACATGAAGAGTGTGAAAAATGTGAGATTTTTTAATTACATCATCCACAACATAACAAAGATAACCTTGTACTTGACTGCGAAGTATGTAGTTCTTGGCAAACGCATAATTGAACAAATGCTGAATTGAGTCGCTCTTTATATCGCAAACACGCTGAACAAAACTTTGCCAAAGATGAAATTTGCGTATCCGCTGATT
>JABFPM010000872.1:0-24281 GCA_022817325.1 Idris sp. 1 HC-2018 | reverse complement strand
ACTTTTATTTTTATAACGTATGAATGATTTATTATACATTGAATTTACTTTAGCTTGATTCAGAATTAGCATAATAAATTACAATACATAAACCGATATCATACTTTCATAATAATCATATAAAAAATTCGAATTATTCTAAAATTCTGATCTGTCAAATGTAATACCAACCTACAGGTCATTCGTAACCAACTTCTCAATGTCTTGAGTCCGGGCTCTGTTTATAACAAAATTCAACTATCATAAATATAATACTATACTAATAATTAGTATAAAGAAGTAAGAAACTTTTTCAATCACGCATAGCGAACTGAAGAAAACACGTTTGTTTTGTTTGTAAACAGCATTCACTTTACGAGTACTGCTAATTCAATAAGAAATTCACCGAATTTCAAAACAATAAGGCCTGTTCTCAAACATTAATTTGAAAACACATCATTATGTACACTGAAACAAGGTAGGAGCAACTATTCACTCCCGGTACACAACCGTTGCCTATATTCAGGACGCAACTGTTCCCTTCAATAGGAGAGAATGGTTGCTCCGATTTGGGGCATTCATTCTCTCCTAACGAGGAATGGTTATTTACCGACTAAGCCGAAACTGTTGTCCCCTACATCTGAGCATACATTTTGGTTTCTCGCGCGCAAATTATTTTCGCAAGTAGCCCGTTAATTTATTTTTACATTCTGTTTAATAATCGACAGTTTTATGTTAAAAAAATCACAATGGACAAGTTCTTCGATAGTTACGATTATGCTCATGTGAAAGATGCTTTTATTTGTAAGTATATATTATATAATAAAATCTTTTTGAATCAATTAACCTAAAATAATTTTAGCTATTCATTTTGAGTAAATTTTATTTTCATTTTATTTTTAACAAATGAGTTTTTTCACATAAAAAACTTTACAAATAATTTAATGTCTAATTAATTTTAGGAAAGCATGCAGATTTATTAGCTCTTCTTTTACTTCCTTTGTTGTTGACACAAACTAAACCTAATAAGAATAAGGATTCAAGTGAAAAAAACTACCAAAAAGCTCAAATCACTAAGTCGTTCATTTTACACGTGAAGGTAAAAATTATCAACATTTTTAATGTATTTCAATACTTGAAACATATTTTTATAATTTATTTACACAATTTTAGGACACAGAGGATATCAATGAAGAGCTGGAGAAACAGTTTACTTATTTAACATCAATTGATGAGGCTTCATATCCATTTTGTGTGATTCAAGGAAAACTGGAGCAGATTCAACAATCATACGTTGTTTTGAACAATTCAAGATATCCGTATAATAGTGTATTAGATGCAGTTGAGTCATGTTACAAGTGCATTGTTTCTTTACGAAGGTTCCCATTTATGAGTGACCACATTTGGGGTTTCATTCAAAAATTAGTTTACGGTAGAAGCCCTCCGAAAACGTTAAGCTGTGTTGTCAAATTAGCTTCCAAGCTAAAGACTTAGTAACACTGTACAAAAATTACGATTGCATTTCGTATCATCGTTTAATTTTTTAACTGAAAGATTTCCAAGTATAATTTAAATATGGATTACTTTTTTTTAATAAATGATATTATAAATTTTATTCTTTTATTGTACGGCGACCCAATTCTTCCACGTAAAGTTGTTCAAATTGTTATAGAATATATTGACAATTTTCTTCGTAATAAATATTTACCTTCTATAAAAAATGACATCTTGATTACACTAAAACGCCGAGGGATAGAAGATCAATCTACGATACAGGATATATTAAAATGCTTGGATAGACACTCTAACTTATTCAGCGAAGTATCAACTGAAGCAAGACGTTTTACACTTCTTCAAAGAAGAGGATTGCTGCTAGATTTTGAAGCTTTTCTTGTCGGAACGAGTTTTCAGTTCAAGATTGTTAACAATGCACTAAAATTGATTCCTGAATCTACTTATGGTGTGTACGTACCACTTCGGAAAAGCCTTCGAGTATTCTTAGAAATTCCTAGAATTTTTAAAGAGATCTTGGACTATATGAAAACATTATCAGCAGAAGAGTATATCAAATCTAATATAATTCAAGCAAATTTATGGAAAAATAATTACTGTGAGAAATTTCTTAACTGTATTGTTTTGCCTCTGTATATATTCTACGATGATTTGGAAGTAGGAAATCCGCTCGGACCTCACGCTGGTGTTAACAAGTTTGGAGCTGTGTATGCATCAATCGCATGTCTACCTCCACGCATCGCCTCAAAATTAAATAGTATTTTATTCACAATGTTAGTACGCAGCCAGGACAAAAAAATAGCGATAATAAAACAGTTATTAAGAAACTTATCGACGAATTGAACTTTCTGGCGACCAAAGGTATCACTATAACTGTGGACGGAGTAGAGCATATAGTAAAATTTCAATTAGTATTAATATTGGGAGATAATCTGGGTCTCAATAGTTTGTTTGGATTTGTTGAATCCTTTAAAGCAGGATACTATTGCAGAATTTGCAAAATGTCATCTGCTGAGGCTCAAAAACAAACTGAAGAACGCAAAGAATTATTGAGAACTGAGAAAAACTACGAAGAAGACTTGGAACTAAACAATTATCAATTAACAGGAATAAAAGAAAAGTGCACGTTCAATTTAATTATAAACTTTAATATTTTCCTAAACGTAACATTAGATATGATGCACGACATTTTAGAAGGTGTATGTGTTTATGTTTTGAAAAATGTTTTACATACATTTATATTTGAAAAACAATTTTTTATTCTTCAAACTCTGAATAATAGAACTAAATTTTTCGATTTTGGTCCATCTAAATCATCTAACAAACCTCCCTTAATTTCATTAAAACCAAATAGTAATAAACTAAATTGTAAAATGTCTGCATCAGAGATGTTACGTTTGGTACGATATTTAGGTCTTATGATTGGTGACTTGATACCAGAACATGATCAACACTGGCAATTATATTTATATCTCAGACAAATCATTGACATTGTTACTTCTCCTCGTATAATTGCAGCAGATATCATGGTATTGAGAGAAAAAATCAGTCTTCTTAATCAGCTTTACATTAAATTTTATGGTCAATTGAAACCTAAGTTTCACAATTTAATACATTATCCTACAGTTTTAGAAAATTATGGACCATGTATTCATTTTTGGGCCATGAGATTTGAGTCTTTCCACCGACCTGTAAAAGATAATGCACATTCCAGCAAGTGTTCAAAAAACTTTTTAGTTACCATTGCAACGAAGCAATTGCTTCAGCTAGCTGAACTAATACACTCGCTTAAATTTGAGCAAGGCATTCAATTTGGGCCACGCGATGTCAAGGGTTCGCCGAATGTTCAAAGTTATCAGTTTGTCACAATCAACGGCACAAGAATAAGAAAAGGGATGTTTTATTTAATTGAAATGCAAGACACAGAGATCGAATTTGGCGAAATCTTAGAAATGGTAAAAGTTGGGGACGAAATTTATTTTAAATTTGAAATTTTTAGTGTAGTTGCATTTGACTCACATGTACACGCGTACATTGTTGATTGTAAAAATGAACGTCGAATAATTAATTCTAATCAATTACCAAATTTTCCACCGGCGTTGTCCAAAAAAATGAATGATACACATTATATTGCTTTGCGATTTGTATTGTAAATTTTTTTTATAATTTGTTATAAAAGTAATAAACTTATAAGTTTTTTAAATTACACGTTCTTCTTCTTTTATTTTTATAAGAAATTTTTGGCGATAAACAATAATAAATTAACTACTTTTATAAATATTAAAATAAAGAATAAATTATAAGTGATTTAAATTTAAATGTTTCATGAAGTTATATACTTTAAGAAACTTATTTACATGATTTTTTTGATAGATATATATTTACTTATATTTTAAATATTAAAATTTAATTAATTTATTTATATAATATTAAAAGCACCTCTAATTAACTATAATTATTTATTATTGACTATAATTATATATTTGTGATTTAATTGAAAAAATAATTATATTAATTTTAATATTTAATTTTAAAATAAAAAATAAAATAAAAAAAAATAATAATAATTTCATCAATAAATAATGTTTTGTTATTTAGAAAAAAAATAACATTATTATTGTGTAAATAACAATACACCACCACTTTATAATTTCATTTATAAAATCAATAATATATGCGCATAAAAGTAGGCACTGAATGCTCGTTCAATCGGGGGAATGAGTGCTCCGAATTTCGGACAGTCAGTGCCCCGAATATAGGCAACTATTGTATAGGTTATGCGGTGAACAGTTTCACACCAATCGGAGCAATAGTTCTCTCCACCTTGTTTTAGTGAAGGTATGCTTCCAAATTTGCTGCTCTGAGGCCGAAAGAGTGTGTCTTAGCTGGTGCAGCAGGAACACACACGGTTTGTGTGTGCACTACACATGAAAATGTTAAATTGATGCTTTCAGGAGCAAATCTCCTACCTCTAAATTATAAAGATAAACATTTTAAAAGCTTCAAAGATATTTTGCCTTTATTAAATGCCAACCACCTAAAGAAGAGTGTCACCTAAGAACGTGTACCGACTGTAAAAACCTTGATAATCTTAAGGAATTGATCCTAAAGAATTTTGAAGATAACTGCGTGGATACCATATCTTATAATCAATGGGTTCAAATAGATCGTTGTTCGCTTGAAACATTGATCAAATCTTGTGAAGACTTCACTGAAGAATTGTGTCATCAAATTCAAAAACTGTCCCCTCACGATTATATTTCTAAAAAGCAATCGCAGTTTTTTCGAGTAACAAAAGAGAACCTTAAGGTTGGAGAAGTCTTAGTGATTGCTGATTATGCTGAAAATTATAAGTTTGTCTTGCAAAACAGTGCTCAGGGTGTTCACTGGAATAACGCACAAGCCACTGTCCACCCTTTTGCATGTTATTATCGTCCAAACGATATAAATGACGAAGTTATACCACTGAATTTCGTCGTCATTTCTGATGATTTAAACCATCACACAACATCCGTGCACTATTTCATGAAATTCTTAACATCATTTTTAAAAGAATAAATACTTCTCAAGAAAATTATTTTTATGTCAGATGGAGTCGCTGCTCAGTACAAAAACCGATTTAATGCTCTCGACAATTTGTGCTTCGATCAAGATGATTTCGGTGTACCAGCTGAGTGGCATTATTTTGAGACAGCTCACGGTAAAGAGCAAAGCGACGGCTGGGCTGGCATAGTCAAAAGATAGCGGCTCCAGCAAGTCTGCAGTTACCATCTGATCAACAAATTCAGACACCTTTGCAGTTGTACTCATGGGCTCAGCAGAATATAGAAGGATTTTTTTTTATTATGCGTCTCAAGAAGACATTGCCGTAAACACGAAGATGCTAAAGAGAAGATATCAACATGCAAAACCTGTTACAGGAATACGGTCTATCCATGCAATAATACCAGATGCCGATGGTAACATTGTTACCAAACTTCATTCTTTATCTGAAAATGGAACGAAATTGAAAATTAGGGAAACTTTCGATCAAGACATGCCAGACCAAGGTGCTTCCACTATGACGACAAGGTATTAACATAATAGTAATGAATGGTGAAATTCATTTTCTGTGAATATATGAAAACAGAGTAATCTTATCAAATCTAATAATTTCATTAGAAATTAATTAAATATAATAACTTTTTTCAGGTCAAGAAAAAGACGAAGCAATGATCGCTAAACATTGAATTAGCAGTAACTATAAAGATATAAATTGGAATAAAGTAATTAAAACAGTCTGTCGGTAATGTAGTTACAAAAATTTATCATATGAGCACAAATAAAATTAATTTAAATTTAAATTTGATAAATCATTTTTTTGTATTATAATTTTTTCATCTGATAAGAGAATTTTAAATTTGTTAAAAAAAGGATATATTTATAGCAATAAAATAAGCTAAGATCGAAGAAATTTTCATTAAATTAGCACACTTACAGTGGTTTGAAAATAAATGTAAAAAAAAATAAACCGTTCTAATTTTATTATTATTATTATTGCATCTTAATTTTACTTCTTTATATAACAAAATCTTTTCTTGTAGCGTAATTTAAAGCCCGAGTAAAAATAATTAAGATCTTTTTTTGATCAAATTTTGATCACAATTTGATCAATTTCAATTGATCCACTCGGCTTTGCCTCGCGTACCTCACTCGTCCTGAAGCCTACTTACCCTTACGTTTCCTCGGAATCGACCATTTACCACCATGTTCCCAGGATAGGATGTAGCCATTGCCCTCGCTCTCGTGGTGAAAACCGTCGTACACAACTGGTTCGCGAAGTAAGACATCATCGACGAGAAATGTTCATGTTGCGGAGCCGTTTGCACTCGGCTTCGCCTCGTGAAAACGGCTCCGCAGTATAAAAATTACTCGTCGGGAATGGCCTACTTCCCGCCCTAGTTATGTAATGTACTATTATTTATAAACATATTCTCTATAAATAAAAAAAATTTCAATATTATATTAATATCTAAATTATTTATAAATTTTGAATGTAAGTTTTTGTAAATTTTTTAAGTGAAAAAATCATTTTGAAATAAAAAGTTGTAATAGTTACGATATATTTTTCGATAACAATTTTATTCAATGTTTTATAAAATGATAACATTTGCAAATCAACTACTTAATTAAAAAAAAAAAAAAAGTTTTTTATTTACTTTTATGTAAAGATATTTAATTAAATACGTTATATTTTTCATCAATATAATTTAATAATTACGTAAGTACATCAACTCTGTTATCTTTTAACCATGCATGATAAACATTTTAAAATTTATTGTGATTATAGATATCTCGCGTTAAAAGTTCCTGGCGATTCCGTTGAAAAAAAAATTAAAATGAATAGCCTGGAAATGTGACACCGAAATGTCATTACAAAAAGCAGAATTTTTCTTACTGAAGAAGTTAAAAATAATATGAAAAAAATGAATTTTATAGGATAACAACGGAATTTTATGAGTTATAAAACTCATAGAATGGAAAAAATGAATGTTCTGTTAAACCGTGAAATTCCGTTGTTACCCTGTAAAATTCCTTTTTTTCTTACTATTTTTAACTTCTTCAGTAAGGAACATTCTGCTTTTCGTAAGGAAATTTCGGTGTCACATTTTCAGGCTATTTCTTTTAATTTTTTTTCATCGGAATCGCCAGGAACTATTAACGCGGGATAACACCAAAGTGTTGTGGTTAAGAAAACGTTCTTGAAAAATGTTTAGAAACATTAATTAAGTATTATTTTAATAATTAATACAAACACATTTGTTATTGTAAGTTTTAAGGCCGGTTAAATAAAAAATTGTTTCACGAAAATGCAAAAAAATAGTAAAAAATAAACAATATTGTTTGCAAGTTATCATTATTCTTATTTATTAATTTTTCTCTAATATATTGTCACTTTTAAGTTTTTATTTGTCCGGTCTTTAACTTACTCAGTTTATAAACTAACAGAGGAAATAATAGTAATTAAAAGAAGGAATGGTAAGAAAGTATAGGAAAATAATTTTTAAATAACAAACGTTAACTAATTAGCAATAATTAATAAAGCGGAATTAAATAATTATGATTCGCCAGCTTTATTATCATCTTGCTTTTCAGTTTTTACTTTTGGTCGAAGAGAATTGGTGTAGCTGGTGATTTTATTTTTGATGTCTGCTTTAGAAACTGGAGTTTTCTTAAATGCTCTTACAACTTCTGTAATAATGGTAAACATATTTTAGTACAGCTGTATTTTTTTAAATATATTTTTTTGTATTAAAATTGTAAAATTAAATTTTACCTAGAATTCCTAATTGCACCTCTACGTTAACAGCGTATGTCACGCCGTGCCCTTTTCCGGAAATTGAAACACACTTTGCTTCAGACTTGAAAATGTGCACAATGATGGCCTTAACAAGCTTTTCTTTGGTACCTGAATTGGCCTTCAAAAGTTGTTTCATTCTATTGCAGTCAAATCGTTTTTGATAAACTTGATTGCATATTTTATTCTGTAAGAATAATATATTTTATTAAATAATAATGAAATTAAAATATAATAAATTACTTGATTTGAATCTAACACTTTCAGACTAAAATGGATAAAAAAATATGAAAATTTTTTTTAACTAGCCGATTATAAAAATTAAAAAAATCGTTCCATTTTGATTTTTTATTTTTATAAAGTGGAAAAAAATCCCTGAATAGCAAATCGCAGGTTTGCTTAAACGTAAATTTTACCAAATCATTGATAACAGTATCCTGTTTTGCTTCTTGCAATTTCATCTTCTCTGATTTCTCAGTTCCTTTTTTCGGGTCTTCTCCACTTGATGAAAGTTGTTGGGATATGACAGTACTACCGTGTTCTGTTTCCTGCTTTTTTTTCTCCTCCGATTTCTCATTTGTTTTTTTCAGATCGTTCCCATTTAATGAGTGTTTTTGTATCTTATATATATTTAAAGCACTATCCATTTTTGTTTGTTTCACTTTTTCTTTTCTTAAGTTCCCATTAATTTTTCTCGGGTTGTCCTCACTTGACGAGAGATGTTGTGTTGTCAACGCTTCAAACGATGTATTTGAAAAATGTTGTTCAGAAATTATAGCATTACCATTGTTATTTTTTCCACAGGTTAATTGGTCGGTTTGAAGCAAAGTTTCTGACCTTGTCGCCTGAGATAATATGTCTGATAACAACGACATATGTTTGGGCTGACAAATTGTTTTAAAGTCTTCTACGATTTGCAAATTTTCTTCAGTAGCTAAGAATCACATGACATTGATTAAAGTAAAATTACAATAGTACCAATATTACTGACCAATATTTTGGTCAAATTTTGTATTGATTATTATATACATAAAATTAAAATAGACTATATTGCAATATTACCTTCTACTTTAAACATAATGTGATTGCTTTCTTGAAGACATTCATTTTCTTCAAATTGTTTCGTTTGAGTCTCACGTGTTGTTGTAGCACAATTTTTTGTATACACTTTCGGCGTACTGGTTATTTGGAAATCATTAATGTCAAAATCTGACTCCAGAATATTATCTTTGTTTAACTGTGGAACAACGTCTTCAAAATGTTCTGCATTGTCTTCCTGGTCATCAATTGAACTTTCAGAAGGACACTTTCTAATAATAAAAAATTTATTTATTTAATTTATTCAAATCATTTGATATTATAATGGAATAAAATAAAAATTATGTAATAAATGTACTTGTCATAATCTTTTTCGTTCATAGAAAGTTTAGAAGTTTTTCTATCACTCGTAAGTGGTTCCTTTCTTGATTTTTTCTTTTCTTTAAATTTCTTTTTCACAACGCGGCTTTTATTTAAAAAAAACATGTTTATAAATGAATATTTCTGTACTTTTAAAAAAATGTATGTATTTCATTTTATTAAACTTTATTTTCAAAAATGAAAATATTTTAAAATAAAGTGTTCCTCTATAGCGAGAATTTCAATGATATGAGCAAATTTGTCTATTTATAATTTATAATAATCTCAATTAAAGATTACATGATAGAGAACGTTTTACAGTTTAATTTTGTTTCCAATTTTGTTTATTCTCTCAAATTTTTACAGCATTTTTAAACTATTTTCAATATTTCAAAAACAAAGTAAACAAAAAAAATAGTAAAAGTTCATAACATTGAGTAAATCTAGATCATCTTTTGCAAGTTAAATTGTCACAAATTTTAGTATACTTTTAATGAAACATGTTCATTCAACTCGAACAATAATGTTTTAAATAAAAATATTTATATGCAAGTATTTAAGATTTATATATAGTATTTTGCGACATCAATAAATATTTTTTATTTTACAGCACATTTTTTTGATTTGTTATTATTTAACCCAACATTTTTTGTTTATTATACATAAACGAAATATTAATAAATATGATCATGTTATATAAGCAATTCTACAGAATGTTTAACTTTTTATTCGTAAAATAAATTTAAAATTTTGTAGCTGGAAATTTATTAGGCACACTTTTGGAAATATTTTTTCGTTGTTCCTTAAACTGTCAAACGTACAAAAAAAATTGAGCCCAATGAAAATTTAAAGGGTAAAACTCATAAAATTGCTAATTAATATGTGTAGAATTGCCCTTATAGGTATTTTAGTTAAAGGTTCACTATACAGGAACTATTAATATATGTATAATAAAATAATGTTTTTACTTTTCTTTATCGCTTTCAGTCGAAAATTCATCACATTCTTGCTTCGGCTTTGTTTTTCTAAATTTCTTTTTTGATCGTTGTTTTTCAAAATCATCAGCGCTCAAATCATTTTCCCTTCAAAATTTTTAATAAAAACAAAATTACTTTAATAAAATATTTTTTTAGTATATATTGAAAGTAAAACATTTAAGTGTGGAGGATACTCATTATAGGGTGGTGCAGAAAAACCTCATTTTCGAATTTGATATATGGCGCCCTTTACAATGAAATTTAATCCATAAAGAAAATTTGTCTCTGTATTAAAGAATATTTTTGGTAAGTGTAGAAATAGTGCTGCCACTAGACATGAAAAATTTTAAAGTGTGTTAAAATAACCAAAAAAGTCTGTTTAAATAACTTTTTACCATCATGTAAAAAAATGAAACTTTCGATTGAGTGTTTAAAAGCTTATTAAATTTCGCGTCCTGTCCACTATCGTTACGCTAACTTTGGTGTGCTGGAACTGTTGTAATACAAAATCAAAAAAATTGAGAAAGAAATTGTTTACTTTCTGTCAAAAAAATCAGTTTAAACATAACGTTATTAAAAATAATTTACCGTCCAATGGGACAACTTTGTACTACAGGGTATAAGTTTGCACCACTATTAAAAATCGACTTGATAAAGCTCTGTTTTAATTTATTATAATAGTTTCATCAATTTTTGTTTCAATAACTAATATATTGTATCTTAACAACAGCCAGGTTCTTATTACTTAAATGCGAAAAAAATATAAAAAAAATTGAAAAAGTAATTTAAAAGTAGCAAAAAAAGTGTCAAAAAAACATTGTTTTCTAGGTGCTTATTAAAGTTTATCTTGAAACCCACATTCTCAGGATACTTGAATTCCAAATAAAGAGACAAATTTCCTAAAATTATGTTTTTACTCGGAATCTTTGCTGCCATCTGAAGTAACTGCTTTTCTTTTATGTGAATCCCGTGCAGCAACCTTCGACTTCGCAGATCTATGAAGAGAATTGAGGCTTTTAAAAATGATATAGTAAATTACTTAATTAGTGGAAAGAGGAAGAACTTTTTCCACGAGTGAGACGTGAACACAAGCGAAGCGGGAATAAAATAATATTAAAATAAAACAAAATATTACAATAAAATATTTTCTAATAAAATAATATTAAAATAAAACAAAATATTAAAATAAAATATTTTCTAATAAAATAATATTAAAATGAAAAAAAAAAGTATTTATTATACAAATTCACAATGCATAAATTAGATCTTTTTCTACTGTGAGAATGGTGGAGACAGTGAAAAAAGAACTGCGCAAGCGACGTGAGCGACTATCGTCACATGAAATACGCTTTCATGTTCTGAACTGTTAAAACCTATACATGCGAATGTGGTAAAAAAGTATAACATGAGTGCAAAATAAGTTGCTGTCTGCTTTTTAATTGCAAATAAACATTTTCGTTATTTAAATCAATTTATTCATTTTTTATTCAAATTTAAACAGAGAATTATATTTCTTAAAATATAAATTTTTGAATCCATATCTAAATTACACTACCGTGCTCACCAAAAAAGACTGCATCAATTATAGTTTTGAAGATTTCGAGTTGAAAGTATACCCTGATCAATTTTTTTTTATTTAATATTAGGTGTATTTTTGTATAACTTTTATGCATTCAGTGACTTTTTGTAGTAAAATAAAATATGTAGAAAAACTTTTGCATGTATTTATGTGATTCGGGTCTAAAAATGCTATACCTCAGCAAAACAAAAACTAGGTTTTAACAAGCATCGCATTTATCATTAATGAATCTGTTTTTGATTATTAATTTTCAAGTACTTGTAAGAAAAAGTAACTTACTATTATGATATAATAAATGAATTGCAGTATTATTGATACAGTTATTAAGTTCCTTCCCTGTTGAAAAAGTCTATTAGAAACTATCAAATACATATATAACACTGGACAAAAACCGCATAGAAACCAATGGGAAGCACGTCAATATGGAAGTACATTTAAGTACTAATAAATATATATGTATTTGCATTTAAATGCAAATTGGTAAAGTAAAGCCTATTACAATGTAATGTAATTTTGGTGAAAGTTGGACAAAAACCGCATAGAAACATATAGATCCAATTAGATACATGTAGACTATATTCTATATGTATCAATTAGACTTTTTCAACAGGGTTATTAAACTTTTTATATGAAACAGTTACTTTTTTTGCTCCTTTGAAGAAAATTCATGTGAAGATTGTTCAGAATCAGAACTGTCTTCAATCTGCCTTTTGGATACAGATAGAGTGGTATCCAATTCAGAATCCGGTATACGATTTCCGTCTTCGTCGATCTGTAGATTCTCTAAATATTTTTTGTCATCTGTATAGGACATTTAAAAAATGTTCAGTAGTAATGAGTACAATTAATATGGACATAATAAATTCAAACAAATAAAGTAATTATAAAAAATTTTTAATATTTTTTCAAAGTTTTTTCTGGGTAAAAAAAATTATATTGGCAGTCTTAAAAAAAAATAAATATAATTTTTTTTAATTATCAATTCTGTATTAAAAAAAAGTACAAAACAAAAAAATACTTATGATTCTCAACTTTATTTTAAAAGTTATTTTATGAATTTTTACGTTAAAATAAGAATTCAAATCCGTAGACCAAAAAGTTTGCTTTTTATGTTAGGGGCATTATTTTTTCTCATTATAATTATTTATTTAAGTACAGGCTACAATATTTCAATCACTTAACCATCATTAATAACATTTCGTTTTTGGAAATGGTAAATAAAAGCTTCTCAATTATATATAAATAATTATCTGTCAATTTTAAACTTAAAAAACACATTTAAAACTATTCAATTTTAAACTTAAAAAACACATTTAAAACTATTCAACTACCTCAAGGAATTATCTGTCAAGTTTCTGTTTGTTTTATAAGCTTCAATGTGTCATATAATGTCGAATTTTAGCAAAAAAACAATGGAATTTTTGGGAAAAAGATTAATAAATTGACTTTTTATAAAAAATATTATGGCCCTATTGTGTATTTCTTCATTGAGACTTGACACACCATACAAAGCAATAAATACACATAGAATCATTGCAAATTTTTAATTTACATTCACAAAAACTTTGATAAATGAAATTTTTTTTGTTTTTGGTATATATATTATATTTTATATTTTTTACTTACCATGACGTTCAACAACTACTAGCGAGTATCTTTTTCTTCCCCACTTGGCTTCCGCACAGGTGTTTCCCAATTTAACATCCGCGTATTTAATTACGCTGGTGGTTCTTGGCTTTTGGAGCCACAAAACTTTACAAAACATTTTTTTGCCACGTTGAGTCTGTTTTTCCGAAAAAAAAGTAACTTTATTTCTGGAACTTTAGTGTATTTTCAATATAAAACTGTTCTTTTATTTATAAAGAAAGATTGAACATTAAAACACTAAAAATGCAATTTCATTTTATAAAACAAAAGTTTAGTGTTTCGTTTTTACTTTTGACTAACTTCATCATCAGCTGCACAATTTGAAAATGGAGTACAGAATGCTTCACTATTGCCCCCTAAAGCCAATAAAAACAACTTTTTGACAGAATGCCTACTTTTTAATTTGAGATGTAACGGAGATTAGTATTCGAAAGTACACATTTTAAAATCGTTTTATTATCTCATGTTTTGCATATATTTTCAATTTTTAATACAAATTTATCAGAAGTTACATTTCACCACACTTTTGAACAAAAATCGAAAAATTTAGTCCGTTTTAAAAATAGACTTCATTTTCAAAATTTGATTATTTCTTAGCCAATTAACACTGCAATAATTAATTTTCTGACTGTGATCCTTTAATTGCCTTTTTTTCCTCTTTGCTACTCTTCGTGGATCGTTTGAAGAAACAAAATTTCCATCTTCATCTACATGAATGGTCTCGAGATAGTTTTTATCTTCTTAAAAAAAAATTGTATTTAATTTTAAATTATTACTCTCAAATATTTAAGAAAAACGTAGATAACATTCGCAACGACCAATACTGAATACTTAATTTACCATCTCTTAAAATCCTGAAAACAGAAAGCCAAGAAGCTCCCCATTTTGCCTTCAATCCATTATTTGTTACTTTCAAATCATCTTCTAATAATATACTTGATTTTCGAGGCTTGCAGTCTAACCACAAAACGAGAGAGTACATTTTTTTTAAAAGCTGTAAATAATAATTTTTTTACTTTCTATATTTTCATTAGAAAAATAAAAGGCATATTAGAAATAAATTTTTAGACTCAAAACAAACAATGCATTATTTTATCACTCAACTAGTAGGAGTAATTGACAATTATAAGGGAGTGTTATTAGAAACAATAAAGCAAATTATTATTTAATGGCTTATCAGACATATGCCATAAGTCTGATCTTTCTAATTACATATGTTGACAAATTTTTTTTATTATTGTTTTTCATTAACGAAGTATATATTTTTAAAATTATACACTAATATTTTTCTCTTACTATGGAATTAGGAATAAAAAAAAATTTTGTATAACAGAAAAATTTACATTAATAAATGGAAATTTATTTTATACAATTTAATATTAATTATTGAACATATTTGTTTATTATTTATATAAAATATACATACTTTTATTCCAATAAAAAGTAATGAGCAGAGATCGGAATTAGTACAGTATGAAGTTGCCTCTAAAAATGTTGGTTATGAATATTGAAGTCGAATCGAAATTTGACATCTGTCAGAATTTGAATTATGTTAGCAAATTTATTAAATATTATAAATAATTGAAAAAAATATAAAAAATGAAACAGTTTTTAAACAATTATATTAGATAAATAATATGTAGTTTTTTAACTCTCAAACTTTTTCCGCTGATATACTTTTAATAATTAATATTTAACGTTAATAACTCAAAATTATTATACAATATAAAGATCACGTTTATAAATTCAAATTTTGACAGATGTCAAATTTCGATTCGACTTCAATATTCATAACCAACATTTTTAGAGGCAACTTCATACTGTACTAATTCCGATCTCTGGTAATGAGTAATTGACTCAAACTTGTATGAATTTTATCGATCCATTCAATCCAATTATGAAAAAGTCATGACAAATTTAATTAACTGAGAGGAACACTTATTTATCCAAAGGGGAATTTGGCTTTTAATTTTGAGCGGGAAAAATTTAAAAGAAATTTAACGAAATAAATTATTATAGTGGAGCTCCACTCGGAGTAAGACTTACTCCAACCACTGTTCTTTCTGTGTATTTACAAATGATGACATCAGAGAGGATGAACAACATTCTGTTACTGTGACAAGAGAAAGAAGTGTTAAGAGTTGAAAAATGGACAACATTTTTTGATATTATTTATGAAAGGCTTCTTTTCAATTTAATTAAATTATAATAACTTTGATTAACTTTGACTTTAAATTTAAATAATTAATAATAATTCATAAATATAAATTGAAGTGAGTTTAATTTTAAAATTCACATATTTTTTTTTTAATTTTCTATAATGAACGACTACAGTACGGTCACCTGAGTATTTCTTAAACATAAAAGATTAAATGTAACATTTTGATGGTAATAATTGTAAATAACTAATTTATAATAATAATAATTGTATTAAATAGTAATTAACAATGAACTGTGTCTTAATTCGAATATGATGACTTTTAAAAATAATTAGACACAAACAATCAACTTTTAAACAAATATTTGAAACAATATATTTTTAAAAAGTTTTAACCATAATTTATCTTAATTATAATTTGTCACTACAGTTATATATGTATAATAAAGAATGATTGAAGTTACATATTAAGTGTGGTTGCGCTATTAGATGTTCAAAATTACTGTGCTTTGAAATAAGCTTAATGCAGATATTTAATTTAAATTTATTAAGGTAATACTAAAAATGAATGTTTAGTTAGAAAATCATTTCAAGCTTTAGTACCCTTGTAAAAAAAAAATATTGTAAAGTAAATTTAATTTATTTTTAAGCTACTAACGAATTGATATTTTAACAGCAAGTGAAATTTAACATTAACAAAATTAATTATTTGTTATGAAAAATAAATCTTTTCATATTATTTAAGAGAATTAGTGTAAGTGGTAATTTCATTTTGCAGATCTGAAAGACTCACTGGCTCTATTTCTTCTGAAATATATGCATTTATAACACCTGTGAAAACGATTAAGAATAATGCGTTATTTATTTTAAAGTAAAATATTATAATTTGATTTTTTTAATAGCAATACAGTAGGACTTTTTTAAAAAAAACTCTACCTCTTTAAAGAAAAACTTTATAGCATAAAAAACTTATCGTTTTTTATGAAATCTTTCATATAATGAATAAAAGTGAAAGTCTTTTACGAAGACAAAATTTAGGAAAAAAAACAAATGAACAGAAAAAGTTTCTATAATAATAAAAACATCAACACGGATCTGTATAATACAAATCATAATGACAAATATGATAGTTTCATGTGTACAAAATGAAGTCAACAAAAATGTTTGAAACGACAAAAACAAATTGACTTCCCTCTTGAATTTGTTTATAGTCCTACTTTTTGAGTCAATGGGAATAATACGAATTATATATCATACAGTTGAAATTTCATCAAGACTTCTTGTTATCCAAATTCTGTGCAGTAGTAGACTGATTAACAATTTTTGATTTTTGGAATCTACTGTATTACTTGCACATTAACTTTTTATTTTTTTTTAATTTAATACCTTGTATAGTCAATTGTATTTCTCTGTCAATAAAGTACAATAAATTTTCTTTCTCTGCTGAAATAGATGCATATTTAGCATCCGTCCCAAAAATGCGAATCATAATAAAACGCAATAATTTTTTTTTATCATGGACAAAATAATTCATAGGTTTTTCCATCAAATTGTAGTCAATGTTTTTTCCATAATATTTATTACATAATGTAATCTAAAATACGAAAATAAAAATTAAAACAAGTTTAAGAACATACATAAGTACTATAATGAGTTGAATACCAAATCGCTGATAGCCTTGTACTTCTTTAAATCTTTTTTGGTCATTTCTGATTTATTAATAAAGTTTTTACTGTTATCTTCTTTTGAAGATTGCTGTTGTTTTCTCGATGTCTGCAGTGTTGAAAGTACAGCTGATTGTTTGTCAACATTCTTAACCTTATGTTTCTTTGCTTCTCTGTCGTCAAAATCTTTGCATTGCAGATGAGCTTTCGATATTGTCGCCTGAGTTAGACAGTTATTTAAGAAAGAAACGTTTTTTGGTTGCAAGCATTTTTTAAGGTTCTCCAGAATTTTCAGATTATTATCAGTAGCTAAGAATCATATTTTATTTTTTAAAATTAAATTACAAGATGTCTAAGATAAATAGTATTATTACTTAAACAGCGCGAAAAGTATGTGACTTCACGCAAATGTGGCATTACCCAACTCGCTTAGCTCGTTCGGACATACTCAGTCACATATCACCTACTTGTTTCACAATTTAAGTATAATACCTTTTTTTATGAATAATGATAAAATGGCTTTTTGTTAAACTGTTTTTTGGTAAAAGAACTAATTACTTTTGAGGTTAAGAGGTTATTTTTATATCTTTTATCATAAACAATGGGGAAAAAAGCCTGTTTTTCAGTACGTGTGAAGAATAATTTTAAATTATTATACCTTTAATTTTGATAATGACGTACTCCTTATTTTTAGAATTATACATTTTGTCCATTTTTCCAATATTTTTGTTTCTAGATTACAATATTATTTTATATTTTTATTAGTTCAATGGCGAAACCGATTATTTTTATTTTGTTTTTTATTTTTTAATAATTTTTTATAGCAGCGGATTTTTTATTTGTTTTTGTCAGTAGCTCAACTTCGATTTTATAAATAAATATATCAAGACGATCAAGTCTCCGTGTTCTTTAAACAGTTGTTTTTGATTTTACCAATAAACTGAAATAAGCGCCTTACGGCGGAGAAAAAAAATAACAGGCATCTTTCTTTAAAGCCTGCTAGACCGACTCGCCAATTTTACAGGCGCGCTACCAGCTGCTCTTTTATGCAACTTAACATTCGGCCAGTGCTCCATTGTTTTCAGAGCACACGTTCTTAACCTACTACTCTGTTATCTCGCCATCATTGGAGGCAAAAATTTATGTGAAACGTGTTATATAAGAATACAAGATTTATAATAGTTTTAACGATATTTAATTTAAATACATCGTTAATACCATTTCAGTATACCTTTTTCTATCATAATTTAAATAATAATACAGTCTTCATCATAATGGATGATGATGAAGATATATATAATTTCCGTGGACAATCGAGGGCGTCACGTTTCAGACACCAAAAAATTCTCCGAGAGCAGGCGCTTAATCCGATAGAAACTACTTTAGAAGGTAATTACTCTTAACATTCACATTTCACACACAATAATGCTTGTAAAATAATTTTGCTGGTAAAAAATTAAATGTAATGAAAATCCGGTTATTTTTTCATAATTAAAAACAGGCCACTTTCATTTAACATATTCTTTAATTTACAATTTGAGTAAAAAAAACAAAGTGAAGTGTGGGCGAACTTCAGAACAATAATACGATATATAAGAATAAGTAGTCAATTATTCAGATTTTAGATTGAAGTTGTTTTTTTTGTCATCGTTCCGTCAGAACAGGGTGCCAGTGAAACTTAAAATCTTAAAAATGTGGAAATATTAAAAATATTTTTCAATATTTTTAAATAAACAAATTTGTTTTTATTTTTTATGCCACATTTTTAGTAAATAGTTTTTCGTTGAAAATTTTACTAATTAGATGAATCTATATGTGGATCAATATGACAACATAAACAAAACTTTAAAAAATCATATAGAAAATTTAACTTTTTTTTAAATAAAGATGATTAGAGCTTTATTAATTTTTTTCAATATTAGTTACATAAATTACCTTAAAAATAAAAATTTAACCTAGAAATCACCTTGAATTTTAACTTGACCCTTCACTGGACACCCTGCAAAATCATTTGTTTTAAACATGGGAACTTTACTGTCTCTTGAAAATATAATGCTTGCGTTATATCTATTCTTTTCAAAATTAAATAATTTTTAATTTAACCCTAGTAGAGTACTTTTTTTGTATTCTTGTGTAAAGAAATATTTATTTTATAATAACAATTGAGTTTCTGATCATGCGTTATAAAATTTATTATTTTGAATAAAATGAATTAAACTTAAATAATATTTTCCATAAGAAAATGGTGCTACAACTAGTTCAGATGTGGTTGCAAGCAGTTCAGATATGGATACAAGCAATTCATATATAGATGCAAACAGCTCACATACAGTGACAAGTTCAAATCTTGGAACAAATTCAGATGCTGATACAATTTCCAATTTAAGTATAGGTATACAATTTTATCCATAATATATTTATTCATGTAACTGAAATTAAAATTTTATTAATCAAAATATAACTGTATTTATTAAATAAATTGTTTTCTTACCTTCTGATGTTATTTAAAAAAAAAAATCTCAATCTTAATTTAAAGATCTAAAATGACACTTATAAAAAAATTTATTAACTTATTTTCATGTATTGGTTTTTTTTATTTACACGCGATTGTGACATAAATTCCGACGGATTTCTCCGCAAGAGGGCACTAACACGTTCCGTGTTCGAACCGTATAAGAATTCTACTAATTTATTCTATCAAAAACTCATTTTTATATAAAAAAATTCTTAATTTTGTAATGAAAATTATTTATAAAGTAAAATTAAGCAAACGCATTAAATAAATAAATAAAGTTTGTTATTGTAAACATTTTGATTATTTTACGTATAATCGTTTAGATTAACAATGTGTTTTTGTGAATCATATTACTTAAAATATGTATAATTAATTTCTACAAAAATTATAAAATCAATTTTGATTATTTTGTAAATAAAATTTTATGACTTTTATTTTCATTAATTAAATTAATTTCATAAATAAGAATACTTTTTGTATCTGTGTGTTTGTTTTAGCTGACAATCAAGATGGAATGGAACTGGATAATGTTGAAATGGAATTTGTTGAAATCGAAGATTTTGAACTAAATCATATTTCTTCAGATTATGATGAAGCAAATGATGAATTTTTTGAAGCACAAGAGTTATTTACTGATGATGAATACGAAAATGATCCATTGCTTGACGAGAATGAAAGTATGTTCAATGATGATGACGCTTCGTTTGCCAGTGAAGATGAAGAAGAGGAAGGATCGGAAAATGAATTTGAACAAGAAGAATTTAATTTTGATCTCGGTGAACCTTTATATGAAGGTTCAACATTAACTCTGGCAGAATACTTAATTTGTGTCATGTCACTAGTTGAACGATTTAAACTGTCGAATGTCACAGTTGACAGCATTTTATCGTTAATTCATAAGATATGTCCGCTCAAAAACAAATGTCCAAATTCTTTTTACAAGCTTCAAAAAGCTTTTAGTAATTTCAAATGTACACTGCAACGTTATTATTATTGTCCAGAATGTACTGCCAACTTAGAAAATAAGGAGTCAATTTGTGCCCGGTGTAAAGTAGGAGCACATTATTTTATCAAAATGCCGATTTTAGAACAAGTAAAAAAACTAATGCAAAGACAAAATTTTTTTAAACAATTACAGTATCGATTCACAAGAAAAAAAATTAATGAAGAAAACTATGAAGATATTTTCGACGGTGAAATATACAAGAATCTGAGTAAAGATGGTGGTTTTCTTTCACATCCATCAAATATATCTCTTATGTGGAATACAGATGGTATCAAAATATTTAAATCTTCAAATATAAACGCATGGCCATTTTATTTTAAAATACTCGAATTGGAACCAGTTTTAAGAGGCAAGAAAGAAAATTTAATTTTAGCGGGAATATGGTTTGGAAAAGAAAAACCATGTCCTAATGAATTTATGTTAAGTTTTTATGAGGATTTAAAGCAACTGTATCAAGGAGTTGAGTGTAATGTTCCAGACGAAGCTGATCCTGTAACAGTAAGAGGAATCACAATTTGTGGAACATGTGACTCACCAGCTAAATCTCTATTTTTCAACACGACTCAGTTTAACGGTAAATTTGGCTGTGCTAAATGTAAAGCAGAAAATCAAGATCATCGCCATGTTTATAAATTTAGAAAAGAATTGGATTTGAGAACAACAGAGGAAACTTCTCAACATGCAAAAGAAGCTAATGATGTGGGCAAACCAGTGTTTGGTGTCAGAGGACCAACGGTTTTGGGTCTCATGGTTTTAAACTTCATTATAACTACTGTTATCGATGAATTGCACTGCATTTATTTGGGCGTAACAAAACAAATCATGACTTTACTTTTTGACTCTGACTACAAAGATCAAAAATGGTCATTATTTGCAGAAATAGGCGTTTTAAATGAGCGAATGTGTTCCATAACTCCACCAAATTTTGTCAAACGTTTACCAAGATCTATTTCAGAGTCATCATATTGGAAAGGATTAGAATTTAAATTCTGGTTACTAGTCTACTCTTTGCCGATGCTTATGGATTTATTAGACCCTGAATATTTAGAACACCATAAACTTTTTGTTTATGCTATTTATTTATTGAGTCAAAGAAGTATTTCTGATAATGATATATTAACGACAGAACATTTGTTAAATGAGTATGTACAAAAATTTGAGATTCTCTATGGTTCTACACATATGTCATCAAACATACACTCACTTCTTCATTTAAGCGAAAATGTTCGCAATTTTGGACCACTGCCCACTACATCTTGTTTTTATTTTGAAGATCTTAATGGACAATTTAAAAATTTATTTCACGGTACTCGGCATGTAGGTATACAAATTATGTCTGCAGCTTCATTTTTAATCGGTTTCGCTAATATGAAAGCAAAACTTTTACGTGAAAATTCAGTTGCTTCATTATTTTGTGATAGGATCAATAAATGCAACAGGAGAAACAAGTTGTTTCATATTTTTGACTTAACTCACGTATTAGGTTCTTTTCAATCAACTAAAAACATACCTAATATAATCTTAAATGTTTTGAATACCAATGCTATTACCTTCAAAAATATTACTTTATTTCATAGGCTATTCAAAAATGGGGTTGTATTTAATGCTACGTCTTACAAGCGTAAGACAAAAACGGATTCTTCTTGTATTATTTATAATATCAATAATGAATGTCAGATTGGTATTTTTATTTATTTTATCAGAATAATTGAATGCAAGTGCGTTGGACCTTGCTTAAGAACACAGTCTTGTAGCATCAATTATTATGGGATTATAAACAAACTACGATTTGACAAATTGAACATGTTATCAGAAAACAACATCAATATTGAGATGAAATCTTTTTTTAAAATTCAAAACACTAACGATTACGTATTATACAATATCAAAAATTATTTTAAGATTTGTTTCTTAGTAAAGATGAAAAACTGCGATTTTATGTACGCTATCGAACCTGCAAATATAATTAGTGTTGAGTAAATTTAAATTTCAACGTTAATTAATGTGCGAGAAAAATTAATGTTTCATTGTTAACTGCGTTTGTGAATGATTGCTCAAAATATTTTTTTTTTTCAATTATTGCGCTTTTTATAAAAAAACAATAATCTTGTGCGTCATGTAATATAATTACAAATTTTCAGTATTTTTGTAAATTTCATAAAAGTTTAATATTAAATAGTTCATAGATTAACCTTGATTTTTTATATTTTTAATATCTATTATAAGTTCAAATGTTCATTTGTTTTTGAAACCTTTTGAACAAAAAAATTACTAATTGTTTTTGACTAAAAATATTTGTAATAAAAGTTGATTATTAAAATAAGTAATTTTGAAAAACAACTATACATTACTGTTTACTTTTAAAATTATTATAACTAAAGTGAAAAAGAGAAATCAATATAAATTTGAATTTTCAACATAAGAGAAATCGTAAATTTTTAAATTATTCAAGTATACAACTTATTAATTAATAAAAAAATTTAAAACATATTTAAACTCTAATCATTTGATTGTTTGATTTGTAATATTGTATTAAAATTTTAGATTCCAAAGTTATTGTTTGGATTATTGATTTGTACGAATATTTTCAAAAGTATTCTATGAAAATGCAAAGTTAAATGCTATACGTAAACAGTTGAAAGTCGAATAAATAAATTTGAGAAGCTAAGAAAATGTCAACTTTATTAAAAATTAGTTCAAAAAATTGTGAATTCTGTTTTAAAGAAAAAAAATGTATACAATAATAGAAATTGAAATAAAAAATATATATCTATCATAAATATATGGATCTAAAGCAGTAAGTTAAATAATTAAATAAAAAAGTATAATATTAGTTTTTTCAACTAGTGATAATATTAGTTTTCTTAACTAGTTAAATATTAGTTTTTTTAACTCGCTACTAGTGTAGTCCATGCTCACGAATGAGAAAACCGTTGTCGTCCTCATAAATTAAGCACATTACTTTTTTCGCCAGAATGGGAAAATCAACTGGTTTTACCCTAAGAGCAAAAAAAGTATATTTTCAATGCACATGACTAAAACTATGTCTTAATTTTAGATAAACGGTGTCTTAATTTAAGATAAATGATATTTTAATCTTAATGATCTTGAACAGATCAAATATTTCAAATCTAAATCTCGTCAAATATTGATTAAAAATTGATCATATAAAATCAGATCAAAAAATGATCAAATTATGATCACGTATAAATCAATATCAATTTTATATTCAAATTTGAAATTGATCATTTTTGAGTCTCATTTTTTTGATCAATTTTTGATCAAAATATTATCAATGTTATATCACAATTTGATCAATTGAAATTGATCAAATTGTGATCAAAATTTGATCAAAAAAAGATCTTAATTATTTGTACTCGGGTTAATTATTAATGTCTTTATTGTAATATTATTGAATTTAATACGGTTGTTCTACAAAATTTCTATAATTGTTTATCATATTATAAACGTTCATTTATATTTGTTCATTTTATTCATGTTTCATACTT
>JABFPM010000871.1:13075-24295 GCA_022817325.1 Idris sp. 1 HC-2018 | reverse complement strand
TAACAAATTTAGATTTTTGGTGTGGTGTGACTTGGCATATCTGGTGCAGTATCGCACTTAGGCACACAACACTTCTGAACCATCCTGAGAAGCTTTTTTTACAGTAAATTGCAAAAAAATAAACTAGGTTTTTGCATGTGTCAAGGAATCTTGAATCACATGCACTGACGCTGCGCACGGCGATGTGCGCGCAGCAACAGCGCCTCTATGTTATATCCCGCAACTAAAAATCTCTCGCCACAAAATCACAGAGTCTCAGCCCCCTGGAACAGTCTGAAGTAATTGGCAGAAAAGAAGCACTCAAGTGGCGCCACTACACTGGACGGAAGTTGAACTGTCAGTTCACATTTCGATACGAGACTTTCGTACCCCTGGGTAACACTGCTTACTCAACGTCATCGTGTAATTGCGCTCCGTATGTCCGGTGTTTTACTAACAAACAAATAAAACTTAATAATCATAAAAAAGTAGATGAAAATTAAAATCAACAATTAAAGATTATTAAGACTTTTCAATTTAAACATTTTTTGTTACTTTTGGTAATTTAAAATAGGATAACTCTGAGTGCAGTGACATATATTATATTTTTAAAACAAATGAAATTTGTTTGTAGTTATGATAACAATTAGATTTTAATTCTCAAAATTATGTTACAAAACTGCATACGTGAAAGGTCGCAGAAACGTAAAAAACTGTTGGCACAAACTGTAAGTTTCAAATCAAATGTAAACATTGTTATAGGTTATGTACGATTGTTTCACAAAGACATAACAAATTTGTTTTTCAGCTGGGATGTGCGAGTGTTGATGAGTTGAGACAAATTTTAGGCACTGATTCAAATGACTCTCAAAAAAAGAAGGTCAAATCTTCTTCAGCAAAAAATGACGAAGAAAAAGATAGAGATTTGAGGGACTCTTCCATTACAGGGGATGAAATTGTTTACAAAGATTCTTCTACGTTTTTAAAGGTTCTTATTACACTATTAACAATGTTCATAATAATTAAATAACTTTTTTTATAGAATTAAAACGGGATAATTCCTTTTAAATACATAAACTTACATGAAAAGGATAGATTACAGTATAATAAAATACATAATTAAGAAATTATAAATGGGATGAAATACATAAACATAAACTTAATTAGAACAATAATGAAAAACGAAACTTAAAATTAAACTCAAAATCAAATAGTTCGATTTAGTATTTTCATAACAGATGTTATAAAACTGGAAATACTAAAAGTGAATATATCTAATTGGCTACAGATCTCATTAACAATACGATGCAGTCTTATAAATAATTGACGAATTATAATAGTTTATTGAGTTTGCATAAGTTACAAAAAATATATTAATTGATCTGGAATTTAATCTGAGCATTTTGAATTTTATTTCAATAAGTAGATCATAGCAATCAATACAATTATTTATGATCTTGAATAAAAAAAAGCATCAAATTCATCCCTTCGTGTTTCTAAATTGCTCATATCTACTCTGTTAGCGATTGTAACATAATTGTGATTAGTAATATTTATAGAAGATCCTAATTTATAAGCCAAAAATCTCAAGAATCTGTTCTGCACTTGTTCAATTTAATACTTTTGATTTTCTGAAGATTCATTCCATACGACAGAATTCTATACTAAAATTGGTCTAATTAGATTATTAACTAGAATTTTAAAAGTTTTAACATTTTTTAAATCTTTGGAAAAACGTAAAATAAAATTTAGGTTTCTCATAGCTTTACTAGTTATCATGTCAATTTGTGGATTAAATGAAATTTTAGAGTCGAAATAAACTTCCAAGTATTTAATCACCTTCACACTTTCTAGAACTTCATTTTGAATTTTATAACTAAAAACTTTTTTTTTTAATATTACAAGTAATTATTTTGCATTTTGATGGATTCATTTGCATGCCATTTTCCAAACAGGAGCTATCAGCTTTCAGATCATTTTGAAGTAATCTAGCATCTTCAATCATGGAAATAGTATTTTATAAATCTTAGCATCATCTGCTAAAAGTAAAATCTTAGACGATGAACAAGGTCATTTATGAACATGCAAAATAAAGACGGGCCCTTAATAAGGCAATTCTGTCAAATTGCACTATACCATTCAGATTACTGCGAAACCAATTTAGTACATTCCCGCTAATACCGATGCTTGAGAGATTAGATATAAGACGTTCATGATTAACTTCATCGAATACTTACGAAAAATTAGTGTACACACTGTCAATCTGGATTTTTCTGTCCAAAAGATTCTTTTGCGTTGACGTTTTAGGCCTAAAACTGTGCTGATGTATAGCAAGAATATTAGATAGGTAATAAGTCAAATTCTGAATCATCAGCTTTTCCAAGATAAGTGCAAAGGAACTCATTTTAGAAATTGGACGATAATTGTTTGGATCATTTTTATCTCCTAAATTATAAATTGGTACAACCAAACTTGTTTTCCATCCCAAAGAAAAATAACCATTTTTAGAATTAAAAGAATACCATCAAACCCCGAATCTGAATTAATTTCAAGTCTATCAATAAGTTATACGGATTGAAAATGGTCTCGGAAGGCAATTACAAAATTTTCGTGTCCCATCATCTTATTTTCATCATATATCATTTCATTAGGTATACCAGTGGTTTTTTATTTGAGTTAAAAAACGGCCAGAAGTCTTTCAGATTTTTAGAGATCAAGTTTTCAGTTTTATTTATGCAATTAGATTGTAGTGAGATCTTTACATTATTTCCTCAATTTATTGAACAGTTGATTTGTAATTTTTTTAAAATATATTTTTTCAGGGAACACAGTCGTCAAATCCACACAATGACTACTGTCAACATTTTATAGACACAGGACAAAGGCCGCAAAATTTTATTCGAGACGTTGGTCTGGCTGATAGATTTGAAGAATATCCAAAGTTGAGAGAATTAATTAAACTAAAAGACGATTTGATTTCCGAAACAGCAACCCCTCCTGTGTACCTGAAAACTGATCTTCAAACGTACAATTTAAAAGAATTAAACTGCAAGTTTGATGTTATTTTGATTGAACCACCACTGGAAGAGTATCAAAGAACTTGTGGTGCTACTAATGTTCAGTTATGGAATTGGGACCAGGTTATTATCTTAAAAATTTAAACTGCTTATGAAATATTTTTTAAATATTTCAAGTTAAAAGTTCTTAAAATTAAATAAACGTTGCTTTATTTTTTAGATAATGGAACTTGATATTGGCGAAGTCGCTGCTAATCGCAGTTTCGTATTTTTGTGGTGTGGAAGTAGCGATGGTCTAGACATGGGACGATACTGTCTTCGTAAATGGGGATTCAGAAGGTGCGAGGATATTTGCTGGATTCGAACAAACATCAACAACCCAGGCCACAGCAAAAATTTAGATAGCAAAGCTGTTTTACAACGAACAAAAGAGCACTGTTTAATGGGCATCAAAGGCACAGTGCGAAGGTCCACAGATGGAGATTTTATTCACGCGAATGTTGACATCGATCTTATCATTTCCGAAGAACCGGAGTACGGATCGATTGAAAAACCTGTTGAAATATTTCATATTATTGAACACTTTTGTTTAGGCAGAAGAAGGTAATCATAGAATTTATAACAAGAACTAATTACATTTTGATTGTATAGTGATACCTACCTGTTTTTTCTTAGATTACATTTATTTGGCAGAGATACGACTATTAGACCGGGATGGTTAACAGTTGGACCAGAATTGACAAATACAAATTTCAATGCAGATTTGTATA
Organism: Idris sp. 1 HC-2018; assembly: GCA_022817325.1. NCBI lineage: Eukaryota > Metazoa > Arthropoda > Insecta > Hymenoptera > Scelionidae > Idris > Idris sp. 1 HC-2018. The sequence continues at coordinate 20,529 of JABFPM010000871.1, read as the reverse complement.
CAAGTTACTACAATAATGGTCAAATTACAACAGGTTGTACTGAAAGAATAGAGGCACTTAGACCTAAATCTCCCCCGCCAAAAGGAAAAGTTTCCGGTCGAGGAAGAGGAGTGTTTAATCGAGGGAGAGGACGAGGAAGATAAAAAATTTAAATATCATGACATTTTTTTCCGTTTTCTTTTTTTTTTATAAGAAATTACAAATGCTTTTGTATATACATACATTTTTTCCTGTGCAGCACTATGGACAGATTATAAAACATTAAAGACAGATAAATATTCGTGTTCGACATTATTTATTTAACCGCAGGCTTCACGTTGACAATATCCTGCTCATACAGAAAAAGAACTTACAGATTACTTAAAATTATCATTAATAATTCATAATTACAAATACACAATGCGTTCTTTATTTATATGTTACAACTTTAAAGTATAATTCGAAAAAAAAAAAAAAAAAAAAAATTAATTTTTTCACAGCCAAAGCCTAAACATTAAGAATTTTTCGATTACTTTTCCATTACATTTATTGTATCAATTAATGAAATTTTTTTTTTTTCTGCAAAAATATATGTTTAATGTATAGACAATTAAGCTTCTTAATAATTCGATGATTTTAACGTCTTTTAATAAATAACGTAAAAATAATTTGCTCCTAAAACAACAAAATTATCTTCGTTTGTAATCTAACTGAGATCAAGTTAGGGTCTTTGTACTCTACACGTTCCAAAGAACATTCATGCATAAACAGTAATCTAGATTTAATTTATTTTATAATTTATTTGAATTAAATTTCAACAATAAACATTGATTTTTCATAAAACTTTTATTTATTTGTTTTTATTCTTAATTCATACTCAATTCTTCTCTAGGGTTAGGATTAAAAAAACTATTAGTAATATTCCCTGCAAAGAAATTGAGTGTTATTAAATTGTTTATAATATACAAAAATTAAGCATTAAGGTCCCATTAACATTTCAATTAATGAAATGTTATTATTTTCTTTTGTATTAATTAGATTCTAATTCTAAATCATATTTGAACGTACAAATACAGCGTCATTTGATCATTTTACTATGTTTATAACATAATTATTTAAATAAAAATTATCTCGTAATTTTAATTTGTACATTTTGATATATTGCAATTTGTTGCTGTATTGCTGAAGAAAAACAAAAAAGAATAAATCTCAAAATTTCACACTTTTCTCAGGCATTACTAATCTATAAATAATTAATGAATCAAAGCATTTTCTAAATTCCAAATTCTTCACTTAATTGAAATGAATTGTGTTATTCACCATGATTACAATAAAATACAAACTACTTTTTATATCGGTGTTAACGTACTTAACATTTTATGTATTTTAATATTTATATTGCGTGCTACAGACGTGAATTTTTCTTTTACCATAAATAAACAAAAGAATTCAAATTAAATCAAGAACACAAGAAATATTCAAATAAAAAAAATGCATACTTTTAGATTTTTTGTTTCAACTTTGTTTAGGTTATTATAATTTGTCAGTTGTATCTTATTTCACACTAAATTTAATTAAATGACTTTTATATTAATTTCAAACAAAAATGTTAAATTGCTAGTTAAAAACTTATTTAAAAACATTGTATAATTATAACACCGTTTATTACGAAAAATTTTAAAATTCATTTGTAAAAATTTGTATACAGAAATGAAAAACCCGAAAAATGAAGAAAAGTGATATCACTAATTGTCTCTGGCAAATTTTGCTGTTGCCAGCTCTGAATGCAAAAGAAATTCAATATTTAAATTTGTTTTTAACAAAAAGCTATACATTAAAAAGTTAATTTTTGTATTATTATCATTGATGCTTTAATCTTTTTGAAAAAAACAAATTGCAATTATTTTAAAACACTCAATATTACATGAAATTTAATATCACACAAAAAGTATTTCAAAATCGAATTTCCGTCATTGCATTACATGTATAAACACTAATATAATCACATATTGAACTCATTTATATACAATTATTGTACAAGTTATCCTTCCAGAAGCAATAACCGAAAAATTAATTCTCGCAATTTTATACAATCAAAAAACAAGAAAATCAATTTGAGTACAATTAATGGAAGTTTGTATTATAATAAAAAATGGCTATTTACAGTATTCTACAATTTTCAATTCAAATAAAAATCTACTTTAATACTTTAAACATATAATACTTCGTATAATATATTTTTACAGTCTTTTTTTCAATTCATTTGAAACTGATTAATAAAATTTTGTTTTTCCAATAACATTATATACTATAAACTAATAATATAATATTACTTATTAATATCAATTAAAAATCTGTAACACGCAAACTGACGATAAATAATAATCTAACCATGATTTAGGAACCACATTCATAAATTTGTTACTCTTACATAAAAATAAAAGTAAAAAAAAGTGAGTATCAGTATTGAAATAATTATACACCCAAAAGACGGCTTATAAAGAAATAGTTAAAATCGAATGAGTAGTTGAACTAATCAAACCAAGGTTGGTTTATTAAAAAACAAAAAAAAAGACATTAAATTGTCCTTTCAAAAGGAAAATCCTTCCTTTTAAACATTCCGCAAAAAACTGGTCATCTGCAAAATCAAACTTTCTACTTAAAATTTGTATACGAAAAATAATAATATTAACTAACGGCGTTTTAAGGTCTCAACTTGACATTGCATTTTCAAAAGCATACATTTCATTTTTCAGTGCTAGGTAAACTTTTATCTAATCTCATCGAAAATGCAGGATATGTGTAAGACCTTAAATTGAATCAGCAGAAATTATAAAAGTAAGCTAAGGCGAGAAAAAAAATGGTAGCCAAAGTTGAAATGGCAATGCAACAATAATTCGGGTTTTCATCTCTCATGCCTGTCTAATAAAATTGTGGGGGGATAATGCGAGCAGGTATGCATGCGTAGCAGAATGCGATGATCTATGGGTCGATCTGGGATTCGATCGATCGTTTGAGTCAAGCGGTGTGGTTGATCATCGGGCCCAAGTCTCATTGTCACAAGTACGTAGATTCTCCTGCAAGCAGACCTCACGTCAGTCTTTTGTTAATTAATTTTTAATTCTTTTTTTATCTTTAAAAACAAATTTTGATATTTTAACAGGAATAAAAATCATACAAATTTTCTACATAGTAATTTCTGCAAGTTTTTATTAAATGAATATTTTATGAATGTATATTTAAAAATAAATATACTAGAGTAATTAAAGTTTTAGTTTGAAAACATGAATTTTTCGAATATTGATGCAGTGAAAGCAGTTGCTTACTGGAGGAGAAATTTTAACGTCGACAGAGTTAACAATTCAAAAGATGAGAAAATTAAGGTAGAGATAAATGAGAAAAAAGTAAAGGTTAACCAAATGTTAAAAAAAGGTAAAGAGAATATAGAAAAGTTAGATGTGAAGATAAAAATGCAGAGACAAATCTTCGTAATATCATGTAATTCCAACATACCTTTCTTATATCCTTAATTGTAATTTGCAAAACAAAATTATATATTTATTCTTAAAACATTTAAATTGCTAAATAATTTTTTGTATATAAACTTAGTAATTATAATGCATAAATAAAATATTAGCAATAAAGAAAAATTCGAAATAACAGGAAATTAATTCCATGCAATATAAAGAATTCTTTTATAAATTGCTTAATAACATTTATTTGTTGTTGTTTGTTTTTACATCTGTAACTAATGTATAATCGAATTTCGTCGTTCAAAGACAATCGTTATTCTTTATCGTTAATATTTATAGGGGTGTAATTGTGTAAAAAATTCCTTTCAAATAAATAATTTCTTTCGTACACATAGCTACTATTTGATTTATGGACACTATTTCGATTATTAATGCACTTTACAAAATGTAAATTGCCTTAATAAAACCTTAATTAAAAACAAGAAGAAAAAAAGGAAAGATTGTAAACATTAATAAATATGCACATGTTTGTACAAAAAATTAAGTTTCTTTTTCACTGTCGCATTGCATTGAAAAAAAAAGTTGAATATTAAAAACCACTTAGGCGAATAAAAATCTGGTACAAAAATTTATCAAAGAAAAAGAAGTGAATGACTCTGTTTGTTTCAACAAATGAAATTGTTTTCGAAATTTATTATTGATGGCGTATCCGGGCTCGATGTGCACAGTATTGTAAAAATTACACTGATTTTCAGGTCAGAGATTTAACCATACTTCTTTCTAAATATATTATTGACTTAAACTTTAATTCTTATGAAAATAGTCTTCTTTATAGTATAATTCTTTTTTTTCAGTCCATAATATGCGTGTATTTATGTACATGCATACATGTGTCACAGATAAAGTATATTTTCTCGCGACACAAATGTTTTTTTCTTTTTTTTATTTGTTCGCCAAACGTCCACTTCACGTACATAAAAAGATAAATGATTAAAAATCGTTTCTCTCTACTTATGACGTCACATGTACAAGTACATAAGTATATACATATTTATATACATATACATACAAATATCTTTGTATATATATAAATACTTATGGATATTATTTTTTCCTCTCGTTTGTTTTACGAACCTACTACAGAATGTAATTTTATTCTTTTCCCTTGTAACCAAAGGTGCGTCATATATTATAAAATATAAAAACAATAATTTTATTACTTATTTGCACGTTGAATTCAAAGTATTTTCATATAATTTTGTTTCTGAGGAAATTTGACAAAATTGAAAGAATAATTTATATACATTTTAATTTTAACACAGCTGTCTGTTGAGTATAATAATTTTCGAAATATCTTATAACAACAAAATGTTCAATTAAAAAAAACTCACACGCATAAATAAAGTCTAATATATATATATATGCTAACCATATTAGGTGTTCGAATACTTTAATCTCTCAACACGTTAAGTTTTCTTATCACAATTTAAAAATAAAACTCACAATTTATCGTTAATTATTATTAAATCATTGTTAAGCATTACTAAACAAACAGCTGATAAAATATAGTTCAACATTTTTTATTTTCTCATGAAAATATAACAGTTTTTTTTCTAAAAAAATAGGTGTAAAAATAAATTTCTACGTGTATGAATCGAATCAACTTTGTTATTTCGCAATAAATAAATTAATAAATAAATAATAAAACGATACAGTTCCGCCAATTTTTTTACAACGTCGACAAAAAATGGAATATACATTTCGCAATGAAAAAACTAACCGAGTCGAAATAACAGTTTGTAAAAAAAAGATGTTATAAGTATTTCAACGATACTGAAGTTTCAAAATGGATGAGAGTGATGGACGATGAGCTCACGAAACATCTATCATTTCTCCATCCGAGAGAAGGCGGTATCGGCCCACACGCTGATCCAAATCCACTGAGAGCGAATGGACACACAGATACACTTGATCAGTTACTTGCTTCATTTATTCCGATCATGATAAGTGAATGAGTACCAACATATAGATTTTATCAATATAATAATTTGTTAAAACAAAAAATTAAACAACATTTTATTTCTACATTTTTTATTATAATTAAAAATAATATATTATAAAAAAGCAAGCATATTGTAAAATTAAATAATCTTTTAATATTCTACAATAGTTCAATTTTTTTTGTATATGTATTCTAATGAAGTTTACATTTTGATAGTCATCCACGAGAAAAAAAAAACTTTTAAATAAATATCGGAGTGAACAAAATTTGAAATGCATCAATATTTATGAAATACATGCAAAAAACATAGATAAAGAATTTATTAAACATTTATAAAATATATTTCAATCGATTAAAAACATTCTTTATTGCAAAAACAAAAAATATATATATTTAAACTACAAAGTCTAACAAGTTAAAACATGCAAATCTAAAAAATACTGACCACACGTGACAGTGCTAAAATAATTGTGAATTTTTAAAACACGATCAAGTTTGAATGGAAACATGCATTTTAAGAGCCAGCAATTGTAATTCAACAAATTCAAAATAAAAAAATAAAAAAACAAAAAAAAAAAGCAATAGATTTGATAAAACATACCGTAAAAACCAAATCATGTAATAGAACAATTTAAAATGAAAAAAAATTCAATGTAACCATTATAAAATATATGTATTTAATCAAAATACACGCACGATACCTAATTTACAATGAAAATTACGGTTACGAGCTTAACGTATCGTTAATCATGTACAATCGCTTAAAACTTAATCAATAATCTAATCAACAAGTCTATAATTACAATTACACAACTATTTTACGTTTAATTGTCTATAAGTTTGTGAGTTTCAGTACATGCTCTTGTCTTTGTTGTCTCACTTCTTGCCGATCTAACACACTGATATTTTTTGTTTGGATAGTACTTTATTCAATTTAGTTGGTCGAAATATGAGTAATTAGCAAACAAAAATTTCAACATCAATATAAATTAAATATTTTCCATTTTTTTACAGCAAAATGAATTAAATATATTATAATATTAAAGATCAAGACAATACAAAAACTGTCCAAATTGTTAAAAATCTAAGCGAAAATATTAACACAGCCTAATTTAATGAAAGACCCTACTTATAAAAATGACAAAAGTTTATAAAAAAGAAAGTATACGTACAAATTTTATGATTCACACAATTTGAATACTATAATTTTTATTTGTAATAAAAATTTATGACATTTTAAAAAATGTTAAAATTTAAAGTTATATTTGTAATCCAAATACAATTACATTATTTATTATTAAATAACATAATTTTTTTATGTTCAATCTGTAACAATATTAATTAAAATTTTATTTTTTCAGCTTTCTAATAGTTATCACGATAATAAATTGCACAAATTTAATACGCCGCAAAATAATGCCTCAATAATCAAATGAAAATTAATTTAAAATACATCTCTGTATATACAAAAGTTAAATTATGAATCTAATCGTATAAATATTCAGTATAGAATCTAAATATTTTAACTTTATAATAAAATTACTATAAAAATAAATAGAACGATACTTGATACAATTATATAATTTAAGTAAATTTTTGTTTCTTTTTAACACTAGAACTACCAGAAAATCTGTTACTCTAGAACTACCAAGAGGACAAATTTTTCCCCTCGATTTTTCTAATTTGTTATAAATAAAAATGAAAAGGTTGATCTTTTTGCAATGTATTTTGAAGAAAGGAACCATCTAGACAGTTATTGCAGTTTTTTTAAAATTATAAAATATAAATAAATTCGGTAAACAGCGCTGATATTTTGAGACTTTTTAACAGTAAATAACTGTTCCACATTTTGCCTGTTATTTCATTTTTTTCACTTTCTTCTTGCTCTTTTTTACAATAAATTATAAGAAGGTTTTAAGTCCTATTGATTTTATTAATTCTAATAAGTATTCTAGTCGAAAAAAAAAAAATAATTTGCCACTCATTCTTTATAAATAAGC
>JABFPM010000871.1:0-13011 GCA_022817325.1 Idris sp. 1 HC-2018 | reverse complement strand
TTTTATTGATGTTTATAAACAAACCAATATTTGTTCTTCAAAATTAGATGAAGTAAAGTACTTTATAAACGAATAATTTTCACAAATTTGCAAACAAATTCGCTGAAATTTCAGTCTTTTATGAACATTTCTATTTCAAAAAAGGACAAATTTGTCCCCTTGATAGTTCTAGTGTTAAGGGGACATCCAGCCAAAAAATGATGAAAAACCGAAAAAATTGAAAAAAATTGTATTGGCTTTTTGATAGTTAGTAAGTATATACTTTCATGTGACTAATTTTATTGTTCGCAAACATTATAAGAAAACATTGAAAATTTGAATTTTTTACGGAGGTGTAATAGCGGAAAATAATCCAAGTTCAAAAACTGTCTATTTGATTGAAAATTTCTTATATCAAAATTTACATTATCTGTTGCATAATTATTACATTTAAAAAGATTTTCTTATAGTTTGTAATTTAATTAATTAATAAATATTAATAAATAAATTAATTATTTGTAAATAATTTTTAAAAACGATACTTTCAAATGAAAGATGTTAAATATTAAAAATAATATATCTATAATTCACAAAGTAGTCAGAAGTTAAGTTTGTTTTCTAAATGTAAGCTTACAAAATTTAAAAACAATAATACGTGTCCGTGCGTGAATGTTTTGAAATTCGCAAGAATTAACGTGGTTCAGTGTTGAAGGTTGTACCGTTAGTACAGATTGTTATACATCTAACGTATGTTTTTAAATATAATTTGTTATTAATGTTTATATAAATTATATTGAAAGAAGGTCCCAGTTACTGTCCCGGAATGGGAGATTAATATTTGTTGGCAAACATAGAAATTTTCGTTGAAATGTTAAAAATGTATAAGTAAAACTTTAAACGTGATTTTTTCGAGTTTTTATTTTTCTTGTTTTTCGTTGTTCCACAACGTCCTTGTACCACAGTTTCTTAACGGAATTTTGATAAACTGTGTGTAAACAATTTTATGAATATTTAAATGGAAAAATACCTCCATTTTTACTCATTTCTAGGTACACATTACAATAAATCAACATAACTTTTTTATTTAAAATGATATCAAAAGTCCGTTAAGTAATTTTGTTCTTTATGTTCATACGAACATTAAAAAAAAAAAAAACAAATCGGTTAAGAATTGTGGTACAAGGACGTTGTGCAACATAGCACTGATTCCAGTAGTTATAAACAATTAATTTAAACAAATAACATTTTTTTTATTGTTCGACTGGAAATCTGTATTATATTGACAAAAAGAAAAAAAAATCATGAAAATCGGTTATATTTTGCCGATTTTAGCCATTTTGGTTGGATGTACCCTTAAGCTTAATTTAGAAGGAAACATGTCAAATTATTTTTATCAACTATGGAGACAGTCACTATAAGAATCAACATTAATCGTCACAAGTGTACATACATTTCATGAAATATTTGAAGAAAACCAAATTCCACTTGCAATGTTTGCAAAATTTAACAAAATTTGCATTACAAAAAAAACAAACAAAACAGAAAAAACACAGACTTTAAGTGGCAAGGATTATCTTTGCGGCAAATATATACATGCACAATTTCACTCGTGTCGTAAAACACAAAACTTGATTCCTAGAAACAACATTCACAAAATTAACTGTATTCAATCATAACCTAAAGAGAAAATTCTAAATATATATTCATATAATAATAAATTCACTAAATCGTCAACACTCAAAAAATCGTATCAACAAGCCTTTTTCTTAATCATACCGGTTCACAAATGAGGCGCAAATAAAAACGAACGCACCGGTAATTTTTAAGGGACAAAAGAGAGCGTTCGAATGCTAACAAATAACATATATAATACAAAGTTTTTTACACAGCCGATAATTTCAAGTATTTCCATATACAAAAAGGAATGAGAAAGAGAAAAATCGAGTGAGTGTATATGAGAAAAAGAAAAAAAAAGAGAAAGAGAAAGAGAGAAAATGCGAAATGTACAAAGCTGGATTTAAGTACGAGACTTTGGAGGTTGAAAGAGAGTAAAGTGGTTTTTTTCAAAATGGTTAGGTTTCAGAACGCAGCTTGTCAGTGTCTTCGTGGACACTGTGCCGATTGGTGGTGATACTGTGTGTTCTGTGGCTACTGGCGTGTTTAAGAGAATGGTGGTTCGGCACCAAAGAGACAGATGACTCACCGGATTCCCAACCATCCTCGTCGCCGGTCGTATCGAACTCGCTGCTCTCGGCCTCGCTCGACTCGCTTGGCGTATCCTGATCGCCCATACCAAACTGTACCTCGTCACTTGTCCGAGTCACTGTCGTTGGCACCGACTGGGCAATGTTACCGCCAACTCGATGCATCAACAGGTTCACCTAAATAAGTAATTTCATTTTAGAATAAAACATGCCAAATTATTTTACTTTCAATGTTTTTGTTTGGGGAGCTCTTACTTTAAAATTTGCACCGTACAATTTGTGATGTTTATCCTTGTGTGCGTCATCCAAGTTCCATTTGTCTATACTTAAAATAAAACTTGACGGCATAGGGCCCAGATTGGCCAGAGAACCCGTTCGCGGTTTCGGATGAGTCGTCACCATAGGCAGTCCCATGGCCGTTCCATCGCAGCTCAATGCCCTTGTCGACCGTTCTACCGGTATTTCGCCGTTTTCGTACTCTGGCGACACTTGGTCTCTCACAAAAAATGTGTTAAACCAGAAATGAAACATCTTTTCCTGTAAAAATAATCATACATTTTTGAAAAAGAATTAAAATGTATAATAATGTAAAGTTGAATAGACTTGTATAAAAGGAAAAATTGTCAACTTTAATGTAAAAAGATTTCATTATTTGCAAGTGTATTTGCAGGAATTTTATGAATTTAAATGTTTTGATTGTAAAATAAAATTCTTGTATAGTTACTTTTCTTTTCATTTTTGGTCGATTAAAAAAATCCACCCGAATATCTCCTGTGAGAGTAATGTTACTTTGTAATGAAATGCACAATGAGTTCATGCCTTTTCTCACTTCGTACATTTCAGAACTATATATCCTTTTATTAGCCTCAGATACCACAAAATGTAGACCTGAAAATGACAAGATATTTTTTATTATCACATCATTTAAAGTTTCAATACAATGTTTTTTTTCTTCTTAAATTCGAAACCATAATATATAAACAATGTTATTTGAACCGTAATATTTAGCATTAATAAAATTAACTTCTCAAATTTTAATTGTAAATATCTCAATATCATTATATAAGTTATCGAAATTATCAACTGAACAAAAACATTTTTTTGAGTTACTTACAACCTTGACCACCATTGAATATCGGTATAGGTTCCAGATTAATTTGTCTTAATATTAATGTGACGGGTTGATAAATTAATCCCTCTTGAACGAGGGTAGCATAATATCCAACATACCTCCTCTGAGAAGGTATGGTCACTCCTTTCCTGCAAATGAAAACAAAAATTAAAATCAAATGCAATTCTTAATCAATTTTAAAGTCAAAAAATAAATTACCTATCATGCGTTCTTTTTGTCCCATAAAAATTAAGTGCTTCAGTAGCAGTGGGAAATTGTCTGCTATGTAACAGGTAGCAGCATACCATCACGCCTGTTCTACCTTTGCCGGCTTTGCAGTGGACAACAGCTACATTTGCTGTATCTTCAGAAAGCCACGTATCAACGTCCTCGCAAAAAGGCTTCATTAATTCCAACATTGGTGGATTATGATCGTCAAACGCATAGGTAGCCACTCTCTGTTTAAATTTTCTGCAGTCATACGATCTCTCTTTGCACCTAAACCATACAATTTTATTCAACTCACAGTATAATTTTAATTAACTAACATTTTTTGTTTTAAACTTCAATCCAAAAATTTGAATTCAACAAGATTTATAACTTACAGATTATAAATTTTATAATGATCCTTATGTTTAGATTCTAAAAATTTGACGACATCGTCAATGTGATTCCTGTACACGCCTTCCAGTTTTTCCGCAGGAAAGCCCATAGCTATCAGATTACCTCTTATGTCTGAAAAAAGAAAAACATTGTATCCAAAATTGCTTTTAATTGGTGAAGATAAATTGAAAGCAAAAAAATAAAAACCTACATGTGAGATCAAGATTGAATCCATCTTCAGTGAAACGCTTTCTGCGTTTACTGACGAGTCCTTTTATGGGGTTTGTCATCTTCATGTTGCTGATGGTATTTGCCATGCTAGGCTGTCTCAACTCTTCCACGCCACTTGTTGATCCCGATTCAATCTCCAATCTGTTTGCTTCGTCCTGATTTTCTTGGCTACTTTTGCTGACCTGTTACATAAATATAATCTTTGTTAATATATTTCATTCTCCAATAGAATCAAAAACCAAGTCAAATTGAAAAAAGTGTATATAAGATTATGAGATGAAAAATCAAGTAGTAATAATGAACGATGGATATTTAATAACAAATTTTAGGCTTTGCTTTACAAAATGGGAATAAAATATTATACTGGCATTCATTTCTGGAATTAATTTTTAATTTAGAACAATCTGATTCAGAAGTTTCTTCATTAAAATCAGATTTTTTATTTTGTGTAAAATTGATGGATTACCCGTGACTTAAGAGCCGTGGATTCACACGAGCCCAATTCTGGTCTTCTTTGTTCCTCCTGACAAACATGGAGGGGTGTTACAGATGCCGAGAAGTGTTCAGAAATTTTGTTGTTTAATCGACTGCTTGTAGGTCTCCTGCAGGAAAAGCATAAACCCATCAATTCACAGAGCATAGATCCTTGTTATTATCTATTGGCCACTCTTCCTCTAAAATCCACTAAATCTCACTATCTGTCAGTTTTGCCACAACATAACTGTTGGCTTTGTTTGTTTTTTTTTCTAATGTCTCTTTTATCCAAAAATCATTCATCGCAGTTTCAACTTCAGTGGCCTATGTGTCATAGACGTAATATGATTACTTTTTTGTAATGTCTTTTTGTTGTTGTTGTTGTTGTTGTTGTTGTACAGAGGAAGCACACTATTTACAGTTCGTTATCACAAGTTGGTTGGATCGGGTTAAGACACATTCAGTTGTGGGTTTTAATCAACATAGAAAAACAATCACAGATATTTTGCAATACCAGAAGACCGAGAAAGTTCGCCATCTAAGTAGAATGATTTTTTGTTTAATATTTAGATGAAGGTCGATGTCTAGCTGGGCCCTTTCTGTGACAAAATTACAAAACAAAAAAATGAAAATGATAAAAGTGATGTGTGAGTTTTGAATATTATGTTTTTGTTGGTGAAAATAATTAAAAAAAATTGAAGATCGAGTTAAGAAATAAAAAAATAGTTTTCAGTTGTTTTTAATAAAATTGAATTTTATTTAAATGTTTGGTAAATTAAAATACAATTATAATAAAATAATAATAATAAAATATAATTTAATTAAGTTTATATTTTTTGACATATAGTTGTGTTTATAAGAATTTTCCAAATTAATTTTTATTTTTAATGAAAAACATTTTACATTAATGAAAACTGATATTTGTTAAATAATAATTTAAATAAGAAATACATTATTTAAGTAACTATATACTATCGTAATCCGTGCTTTAAAAATGTTAGTAAGAGAAGATATATGAAATTGCATTGTATCATGCTGAGGAGAAATGAAAGTAAATTGTAAGTATTTGAGTAATAATGAAAATTGAATTCGTTCAAGTAAATTTATTTATACTTTATATTTAAAAGAATTATTTACTACAAAACTTTAAATGATATTTAATAACTATAAATAAACATAAAACTCTGAAATGGTATTTTTTATACAAAAAAAAAATTTTTGATGTCATAAAATGTCAGTAATTATGTTTATATTATACTTTGTTAACTGCAATAAAATTTACAACAATAATTACCATCAAATTCCCGACCATTTTTTAAAAACCAAAAATCTGTCAGTTAATCGATTCAATTTTCATTCAAACAATAAATAATATTCACTTTTCGATCACAAGATGTGTAACAAAATTAAACAAAACAATTGATAAATTAACAGTTCCAATAACTAAACCAATTAACACATAAAATTTTGATTAAAAAAAATCATACTAAATCTCCAAAACAAAAAGAATAAACATTTTCCAAATGATAGAATTTACAAAATAAAAAAGCAACGAATGTCACAAGACGCTAAAGAGGTTATGTTCATCCCACCATCCACGTAAGGGATCTTTAAATTCCCCCTCTCTCACGCCAAACCACAAACATTACTCCTAAATTGTAAGGTCCACTCGTCGAGGCTTCGTGAGAAAAAAATCTCCAAAAATTGCCACTCACCCCCTGACTGCTTCAAAATCAAATCCCAGCTTGCTTTCAGCCCAAAAGCGACGACAAAAATTCTAAAGACTTTACTTTTTCCATCTAAATTCATTCTTTCCTTTCTAACGAATCCGCGACACGCACTCAACATGCACACACAGAGAGACTCAAAAAACATTCACATAGAACAGACACACACAGACGCGACCGAGCGAGGTTAGGTTGGACGGTCGGAGCGGATTTCGGTAAATACCTTGTGTCCTGCTGTGGACGGGCTTGAAAATGTGAGTTTGGCTGACTGGAGAGTGGCGAATCGGGGGTGCAATTTGGTGTCCCCGGGTGCAGCGGGGTCTAAAAACCGCGAGCCGAAAGCGACATCAGCGACACTCCCAGCTCGAGGCGTTTTTATCTGCTGGTTGCGTCGCGTCCCTCGCTCGTAATACGCGATCGTGAAAACGCATTTGATGCGTGCAGCTGAGCTGGGTCTGCCGCAGCACAAGACTTTAATCAACGTGTCAAAATCAGAACACTTGCGCACTCATACGCGCAACTCACGAACGCACGCACACGCGACGACACATATGCACGCGCCAGAGAGGCTCAGGCCATCTTTCTTCTCGGCCTGTGTGCTCTTCCTCCACAGCTCCAACACTTTTTAACAGATCCATCGGTACCTCGCTCTTTTAACATTTTTTTTTTTCAATTTTAACACATTTGTGGAAAATAAATAGTTTTTATTTCGAAATCTGAATTTATTTATTTATCAGATATATATGTATTGAATGAAAATAATTAATGTAAATGTGTCTGTTGAATAAGGAAAGTTTTTTGGATAATGAGAATTTATAAATTAGGCTAAGATAATTAAATTTTGTAAAGTTTAATAAATTATTCATTTTTAGATTGATATATTATTTTTTTGGAATTGTATTTCCAAATCATTAGTTTAATTTCAATTTTGTCAATAAAAAATATAGTTGGATAAAGTTTAATTTTCACAAGATTTTAATAATTATTTTTAATTGATAAATAAGTTTATTTTAAGTTAAAAATGATTTCTATAATATTTGACAGTTACAAACGTATTCAACTCTCCTAACGGAAATTCTAGTGTACATTAATAAAGGCTTTCCCTTTATGAGAAATTTATGTTAATGAGAAAGCTAACAAACTGATGAAAATTTCCCTTATATTGCTTTATATTTAGATTTTTTTGTAACTTTTATTCTATATTGGCTCATTTAAACAAGTAATTAAAACAAACAATTGAAACACTATAGTATTATAAAAATAATGCCAGTTAACATCCATTTAATAATTTAATGCACATAATTCTGAAGTTTTAAAGAAAGTTTTTAAATAAAACTTTGTCAAGTTTGTTTACATTCTAAGTTAAAACAATCTATGAAAACTATACTGCATCTTAAATTATTACAGAAAAGTTCATATTAAAAGAACAATTTTTTCAGGTAATTGAATTTTTAAGTGAAATAATAAGACGTATTTTTTGGTATAATTTTTGTGTAATGTTATTACTTTTTATGTACACATAAAAATAAGTTCAGTGACATCTACTCAAAGTGATAGATAAAAAGCACATTATAAAAAAGACAAAAAAGTTACAAATATATATAAAACAATGTCATAATTTATAAAAATGTTTTCAAATAATAATTTACAATAAAAACTTGCTTGAAAATGTAACTTCAAAACTTGAAAATATAAATCTGAAATAAAAAGAAATTTTTGTTTTGATGGCTAAATGCTAAGACGTCATACGCTCCGACAAACGGGACATCAGACGCACCGAATTTGGCGCAACCGCTGTCCCGCCTTTGGATGCCTTTCATTGAGGGAGCTCTGATGCCCCGTTTACGGGGCATCTGTTGTACCGTAACCTATAATTCAACGGACGTACCATAGCAAGTACGTCTGATGTCCCGAAAACTTTTCCGTGTACAATGTACACTTTAAACTGTACAATTTCTTAATTTTGTTCAATATAAATAATTTTTATTTATATTTGCCTAAACGATTTAATTTGATTAAACTCATCTATAAACAAACTAAAACTCTTAAATTTGTAAATGAATTACAGATGAAACATCAAATCATTCAAATTTACATCCATACAATACAAAAAATGTTAATCCATATAGCTAGTCTTAAAATTAGGCACACGAAAGAGTAAAATATAGTTTACATATATACAAAAAATGTAAATAGTAAAAAAAAAAAAATAAATAAAATAATAAAATAAAAGAAAATAAGCAGTACAGTGAAATTTTCATGCAGACAGGTCGAAAGATTGTAAATTTAATTGAAAAGCAAAACGTGAAAGAAAAAAGAAAAAAAATTGTTTGTTATTTGGCAGCAAATGAACGTGTCTTCGCTATGCCACGTGCCACTGGAAAGAAGAAAATGATTGTTGTTGATGATGAGCAGGCACAAAGATAGACAATCGGCAACTTACCAACAATGCATCGGTGGATCCGAAAATCAACGAGCGACGCCAGTAAGCAATGTCATGTCAAACTCACGAGCTGATCCTTCGCAAGACTCAGAGCGTCGTTTCACGCTTTCAGTGGATCCGCGACTAAGTCTGGTCCGAATGACACCGGCCTTTTTCCGGCATTAGGGACCAATGCCAGGGGTCCTGCCGCGCCAAACTATCTGCACCCGAGCGCCGCTGTTCACACAACCATGCACCACTCTCCAGTCTTCCAGTAGTCCTGGTTCCTGTTCCACGTTCCACTGTTTCTTTTGTTTTCTGTACAGTACTAATATATTTCTAACAATCGTTGTAGAGGGCGCCACAGGATGGACTCCATTAAACAGAAAAAAATTAATAAAGAAAAAAAAAATAAATGTATTTCTGTTTAACCAAATAAAGAAATTATAAGGAACTGGTTTTATTTGTTCGAATTTTTAATCTTAGGAAAAATAAATAATTTAATGCTCTGTTTGTTTTTTTAGTTGTTTATTTTTGATGTTTTATATTGATATTTTTATTGTTGAATTTGAAATTATTGAGTTTTATTGTTTGTGTGTTCTCAAACTTCTTTCCTTTTTTCTTTTTTTCTCTCTCTCTCTCTTCTTTCACTTCTATTCTTATTTATAAATCACCTGGCTACCGTGAGATGGTGCTGACCTATCGCCAAGCAGCGAAGAATGTAGGATAAGAACGTCTCAACAACCATTTTCGTACCGGCACACGATCTACGAATAAAACGAACAGTTATTGTAAAAATGGCGACCGAAACGCTAAACAAGAACCGTATGATGGTTTTCAAGAACAAAGGAAAAGATCAGGAAGTGAGTATACAACATTTTCTGCGTGCGACACCCAATTTTCATGGATTGTACGTGAAATTTGGGCTGGCTGGCGTTTTATTACGATTCACTCTACAATGATTTCCCCCCTCCCCCTTCCTACTTGCACTCACATGCCGCACGTTGTTGCCGCACATTTTCTCAATCCCAAGTCGTTTTCCACTTTTACTTGCCATTTTCTTGCGTGTCACAAATATGTTAATTTTTTTCTACATACGAATCAAATTTTTATCGGGCTCTCGTGTTGGAGCAATCCATCACTCACGCACCATCAAATTGATGTTAATTGATCAGTCGTTTTTTTAGTAACAAAAAAATTATCATTTAACGTAACAACAATCGAAAACTTCAATAAATTTTTTGCCTTTTTGTTCAACTGTTGAGTTTAAAATTGAAGCAAATTTTTGAAAGGGTACAAGAAAAGTCCCCATAATTAATGTTGTTTCTCTGTCTAACTTTGAGTCACGCATTGGCAGTAAAAAAAGACGAAAGATAACTTGTAGAAAATAAAGAGTTGTTTCATTTATTATGCATTTTCGTTTGGCTTGCAAAAGTTATTTGATTGAATGATTTGAAGGGTATATTGTGACAACATGATTGTAAACAAAATGGTGGTTATGTCAATTATAAATGCTGGAATTAGACAAATTTGGTTTTCTTTTAGTTTGGTTAAATAAGTATCGTTTAAATAATTACTTTGTATTAATTAATTATGCACATTTGTTTGCAATTATTTTGATTATTTTCTTAATTAATGTGCAATAATAATTATAATAGCTTTTAAAAAAGAATAATTAAATAAAATTTAATAATTTAAAGTATAATTTTAACGATGATCTAATGTACGGTAATTTTCTTTATTTTAATTAAATTTGAATTTAACGTTTGGAGCGTTTGTATTTGTATGTATATATATCTAAATTGTATTTAAGTTTTTTTTATTAACTTTCAATCGGGAATTTTGTTTCAAAACTATATTTGTTATAAAAAAATATAGACATAGTAATTTTTAGTTTATTTAGTAAAAAAAAGTATGTTTTATAAATATGAATGAACATTAGTCATTTGAAAATCATACGTGCAGATAAATAAAGATTTTAACAATTTCAACAGTTTTAAGTGACTCACGCTTATTAAATGTTTTAATCTTATAAAAGAATTATCGAGAAAGAACTTCAAATTGTTAAAAAATTGTAAACATTTTATTAGTTGTTCAAGTTATTTTATATAAAAACCTTGAAAACTTTAATAACAATCAGAAAATACTTTAGTTGATTATTAATTTTAAGTAAAAAATAATTTAACAACAATGCAAACTCATAAAATATATATTTTAATCTAAAATGTGTGTTATTAATAATTTAATATTTTTGTGCTTTACAAATATAATTTAATTTATATTTTTGAAGACTATTTTATTTGTAAAATGTTTATTTTTAAATGTTTTTTAACACAAATAAAATGTAAAAACGAATATCACAGAAAAGTTTTTAGTTTATTTATATTACGGTAAAAAGTAATTTAAAAAAAAATATTCTTTTTGATTATATAAATACAATTATTTTATTTTTATTTTTTTCTCTAGTAACATTTTTACAGGCTGACAAATTTTAAAATCAAAATCTTTTTCAAATTTTGACAATAGAACAACAAAAAAATGACAGTTATAGCTTATCTCTTTTATTCTTCGCTTTTTTTGTTTTTATAACCCTGTCGAAAATGTATACTTCAAACGACTCTTAACTGAAAAATGACCAAACTTCAAACATATATAAAAAAAATACAAAATTAACCTTTTATTTTAGGAAATGAGAAGAAGAAGGAATGAAGTAACGGTAGAATTACGTAAAAATAAAAGGGAAGAAACGCTACTTAAAAGAAGAAATGTGCCTATTACAGATTCTACTGGTAAGTAGTAAAAAAATGGCAAAGATCTTAAACAGTTGATTTTATTGCAATTTCCTTTTCCAATTGACAATAATTAACTATGTTTTTGAATTTTTATTTGTAGATGAAGAAGATATTGAGAAACAACTGTCGAAAGTAAATTTCCAAGAGTTAGTGGCTAAAGCTGCAAGTCCTGATCCAGAAGTACAGTTACAAGCTGTACAATCTGCACGAAAGTTATTATCGTCAGACCGCAATCCACCTATCGATCTACTAATCGAGAGTGGCATATTACCAATTTTAGTACACTGTCTGGAACAACATGACAAGTACGTTCTTCAATTTTTTTTTACTTTCAACTATTGTATAACATATCACTCTATTTGTAATTCAATTTGTACTAATATAAGTAATTATGTTGTACAGTAAATTAATTTAATTTTATTGCTTGATTAGCTTTTTATACTGCTTCATATTTGGCATATTTCAGTTCGCCAATATGTACTTAATGTTTATTTCATTTCACTACACTTGAAACGATCAAGAATAGAGTAGCTAAATTGCATATGTTTGAATTACCAATGGTTCTTAGTGTGGAATTAAGTGAAAGTTAAGTTTATACGAAGGTAGCACTATCATAGACAAGGACAGAATTCTGTATTATAAAAAGTGATGATTAAATGGCACTGATCATTGCAAATTATGTAATGCGTTATTTGATGCCAGGATAATCGTTTTATAATGGAACTAGAGAAATATATTCTAGACGAAGTGGCTATAAACATATTTTTTTCAAAATCTGCATTATACATTTTAAAAAATAATTATTACTGATTTACAAATATCAGTAATAAAATCAGCTTTGCTAGTCATAAATTTAAACTAATTTTAATATAAATTACTAGGAAATTTTTAAGATCAAAACTAAAACTAAAATTCATTTTTCTTTTTCAATTTCTTTTGCAAAGGGTTTTTAATTTTATGTATATAAATATTTTTTGTATGAAATAAATTATTTGTTTAACTATTCAAAAATGATACAGAAGAGTTGTAATTTTATTGAAAGTTGTCAATTTATAAAGTAGATTAATAAAATGTGTGTTTTTTTACACAGTCCATCCCTTCAGTTTGAAGCTGCATGGGCATTAACGAACATTGCGAGTGGAACATCGCAACAGACGCAAGCTGTTGTTGTAGCAGGTGCTGTACCTCTGTTTTTGAAACTTCTGCATTCAAGCCAACAAAATGTTTGTGAGCAGGCGGTTTGGGCTTTAGGTATATACATGTTCATTTTTCAAAAACAAGAGTAAATCATAAATAACTTTTTTCAATTACAAGCTTTATAATTATTATTTTTTTAATTATATATATTTTCTTATTCTCTTTGTCTAGGAAATATTATCGGAGATGGACCAGCGTCAAGAGATTTTGTTATTAATCTTGGACTAGTACCACCACTGTTAACATTTATCAAACCCGACATACCTCTCAG
>JABFPM010000870.1:0-24296 GCA_022817325.1 Idris sp. 1 HC-2018 | reverse complement strand
TCCCGAGGAAACAGGCCAAGACCAAATTTGGATTTGGTCGACTCAAGTAGCTTCCGCACCCACCAAGAGGGTCCCGAATTTCCGCAGACTTTGCCGAAGGGTCCGGTAAGGTTCATTGGCGTAACTCCAAACGAAGATACCGAAGATCGACCTGTGCGAACCCGCGGTCGACCTCACAGAGTTCAGGAGGCCAACGTGCCCGAGGACGACGTTTCCGTCTACAGGAGAAGGCCAGTTCGTGTGGACGACACGGAGGTACTGAAATAAACAAAAGAATCAATTAATTAAAAGAAATTCTAATTCATAATCTAAAATTGTAGCACTCGGACGTTGAACTCAGCAAGGGTCAGCCCACCAGACCATATCTACCCGAGGACGATGACGAGGAACCGCGAACCAGGTCCTCTGCTGATGACGACAGCACAACGACTGACAATCCCACCACCGAATTTCCTTCAGCTATGGACAAGGTCGCCCTAGACCTGTACGCCTTCCTCCAGCAAGGTCAGAGTAATCTGGTGGACGCTTCTTTGGACAATATTGGTAATGAGAGTACCACGTACATTGACGAGGAAAGTACCACAGACTACTTGGGCAGCACAGCGGATTATGGAACCACTGTATTCACCACCGAGTCATCGACAACCACTACCACCACCACCACCACTCCAAAACCAACGACAACTACTACTACCACCACAGAGGCGACCACTTCCTCGCTCGTTCAACGAGGCAAATTCCGAAGACCCGTTGTGCCAGGGTCTACTGCCATCTCTAGGAATCGGTAAATCCACAATTTTAACTCAACATATTTTATTTGTTTTTACTTAGACTCATCATTTTTTGGAGATATCTAGAGAAAGTTGAAATTGAATGAAATTCTTGCAGCTTCAAGTCTAGCTCCAGTGGATCCAGCAGCACTTCAGAAGCGCCCTCCGGAGAGACCACTCAGAAGACTAGAGGAAGGTTCGGCAGCAACACCGGAAGTGGCTACAAAAGATCGAGGCCTGGCAGCAAACAACCGGTCTCTGAGGACGTGCACAAAGACACCGCTGGTACGGTCAACAGCGAGAGACCCACTACCAGTCGCAGCCGGTTCCGCGGATCTGGCTACCGCAACAACCCGACCACCGCAGCGTCGGCTGTAAATACCGCAGCACCAGATAGTTTGGTCGGAGCGTCCCGACCGTCCTTCAACAAGCTCAACATCAATCGCAGACGCGGAAGACCGACAGCAGCGCCATCTACCACGCAGGAAGAGTCTCAAGAAGTGAGCGAGACCGGACAAACCGAGGTCCACGAGGTGAGCACCACTCCAAAGGCAGCTCCGGGACATCGCAGGCCAGCTGTAGGTGCCGCCAGGCCGATTCGACCGGCTGTCACCAGGGTTAATTTGAGGCCCAAAGCGAGTCAGCCGAGTTCGACGACAGTTCCGAGTGAGACTTCAGAAGCAACGCCGGAAGAGCCCACTGGAGAGGGCACTGAGGAAGAGTCTCACGAGGTGAGAAAAAATCTACAAATAAAAGAACAAATAACTTTGTTTCGAGTTTTGTCATGAAAATAGCTTTTAAAGATTGATAGGAAAAATAATAAATAAAGATAAGGAAAAGCAAATTAATATTAGAAAGACCAACAAATATTGGGAATAATAAAGATTAATAAAACATATTTTATGTAACTGTTAAAGTTGTATAGCTTAATTTGTTTGGCTTCTTCGAGATGAAACAATTTGTTGACGTATAGAAGAATCTTGTCATACCACATTTTGTATCTAAAAGTAAACTGAAAGTATGCATTAATTTTTCTCAACGTGTACAAATTATTTAAAAATTCAAAAAAATGTGAAATCATTATGCTGTCTTACCTCTTACGGCAAGTAATTTTGTAAAAAGCCAATTTCGACAAGGAAATGTGTTTCGTTACGACAAAACACAAAAATGTTTAGCTAAACGATTGAAATCTATAATAATTTACATACATATCTGAAAATTAGAATAGTTTATTTTTCCGGATTGTCTGCTATACTCCCTTCCAATGAAAATCGGTACGAGGCTAAGATGATGCAAACATCTCTTAAAGTTTACTTTCACTCTATAACCTTTTGAAATGTCATTGCAAGACGCAAGTCACTCTGCATATGCGCCTAATTCTTTTTTTTAAACCTTTGGTAACCATTTTTATTAATTTCTTATCTTATATTTGTCAAAAATCCAAATTTTTACACAAAATTGATATCATAATTTTTAAAACATTTATTTTAATAATATATTACTGAAAATTAAAAAACCTGTGATCAAATTGTTAATTAATAATACAAATTAAATAACTTTTAGGCTCCAGCGGAATCCAGTCCAACCCCTAAACCCACCACCGTAAATCCCTTGAACAAATTGCGAAGCAAAAACCGACTCCAGGTACATCCAAAGACGACAACTCGGGCGCCGGTTTCGGCACCAAGGAGGTCGCCACTGTTGCCTCGTCGCAAAACGACCGAAGCGCCAACTGAGGAACCTGTACACGAAGATCACGAGGAACCAGAACACGTAGAGAAAACCGAGCCCACGGAGGCCGCCCTGCCGGAAACCAGCACTGCCGCTGCAACCACGAAAGAGGAACCCCGAGGTCTGAGCAGTCTTCTGGCGCCCAGACGTCGAGTTTCAAACCGACGCCCTGGACAGCTACTCGCGAACAAAGACCAATAAATAATATTATTTATTCGATTGAATGAAAAAGCTACTTCGATTACTGCCATACAACAAAACTAAATTGATCTTAGTAAAACTGCTCAAAACAGATTTTTTTGCATCATTACTAAGATATTTTAGTTGTTTCAATCCATTCATAACTAGTTGATTTTAAATTGCATCAATAATGTGGCATTGTTTTCTTGATTTGATCCTTATTAAATCAAGTTTTTTTTACATGTAATATTATTAAAATAACAATGCTATTTGAAATATTATTTTTGAATGTGAAAGAGAATTACAAAAAAATCTCAAAATCTCTGTTGGTGAGATTTCGACAGGCAATCTGAAGGGAATTTAAATATAATACAATAGTATTTATTTGCATTTGTGAGAATTGCTTGATTAAGTGAACTAATTGATATGAAAAATTATAATACAAGAATGTAATATAAGTCATACACGATTGCCAATTTGTATACCAATTTGAATCGAAAAGCATTTAACAATAGTGAGCAATTTTTGGTTTTTATGACTTTTTTTTATAATTATGTAGTTATGTTTATTGATAATAGTAAATTTTGTTTTTAAATTTACATTTAACAAAAAAATTAAATTACAAAATTAATTAATCCTGATTTTAAGTTTAAGTTTTAGGAATAATCTATTAAATTTTATTGGTTAAAATAGATACGATAAACTAGTCTCTAATTAAGTGCACTGTTTCATAAATATAAAAAAAGTGCGAACAAAGTACCGGAGACGAATACTCGAATTTAATTTACTCACGGACACCTATGACAAAGTGTCCCAGGATTATTTTCTTAATTTTTTCTATTTTCCTTTTACATTTAAATACATGCTCTTCGAATTCTCAACGTTATGAATAATGTTCATAAATTTACCTAAAAAGAATTCGTTTTTTAACATAAACAAAATTATTTATAAAATGTAACAAATCTGCAGGATTTTTTTAAAGATGTAACGTCAGAATTCGATAAGCAATGCAAATTACAAATAACTGAGCAATAATTATAGTAAGTTAGTTAACACGTGTGATTATATTAATTATGAGTTAACTGTAATATCTTTTACAATATTCTTTGTATTTAATAAAAGCATAATATATGTATCACTATGAAAAAATTAACTTGCATATATTTGCCTGAAACAACTTCTTTGATAAAACAAAGACTTTTGTTTCGGCTAAAATTGTTACTGCCAATCAACGTTATGGTTTGTAAATTGTTATATATAAATATACATTGTACAAAATTGAAATAACATATCGAAACAAGTCTCCTTCTGACTGTAAATTATGAAAAACTTTTTTTTATACTTGAAAGCAAATAAAATGTATATTCTTTATTTAACATGTATCTATAATTGTTCAAGTTTGATTCTGCTTCAGTTTAGTGGCTCACATTAGAAATCACTTAGTGCCATTTTTTTTCTTTTCCATATAAAACTCTTTATAATGAAAACTCCTTTACCGAGTTAATCAAATTGTGCAGTCTTCCTGAACCAATAAAACAAATCATGTTAAACGCAGTATTAATAACACTCTCACTGCAAAAAAGCAACTCATTATTGCTTTTTAAAAAAATGTTGGCCACAAATTGGCGAGTTTCAAATAAACCTATATAATTTAATGCATCATTAAAATGTCCTGTGTTCCAATTCAAAAGAATAAATATGTATATACAATTTGTGTTCCTTTTTAAATAATCCATTATGTACTTCTATCTAAAAAAAATGTTTGCTGATGAAAAATGCGTATATAAGTAATTAACAATTAATAAACAATGATGATAATGGTTATTTAAGTGACAGGTTTTTTTACATTAATAAGAAAAAAACCTTCAAATTGTATACCCTATACGTAATAAATATGTATTATTTCATAATGATAATTTTTATTATTTATAACTATAATCATGTGAAGTATTATTGTACGTAGACGTTATTTCAAATAATAAAAAAGAACAAAAATCCTTTGCTTATGGAGAAAATTCATTTCATTAACGACTTTTTTTTCCTTTTTTTCTTTCATACGTTACATTCTGCATTCAACCTCATTCAATAAAAAAATACTTTTGCGTTAGATAAGATGAGTTTAATAAATGTTGTTCTTTACAAGTTCAAAAGCATTCGAGCTTGAAAAAAAGATCAACGATTAACATAAACGACATCTCGCGTTAATTTATTATCATCGAAATTCGAACATCCGCAACTTACTCTAGATTAGGACTACGACTCGTAGAAACAGTAACATTTCAATGCTTCTAAAATCTATCACAAAAATTGTAACAAGATAATCATATTTACACGCTGCTTTTGTTTTAAATATATTTATACATACAACTCCACACTCTTTTTATTATATATAAAATTCACAAAAAAAGACGAATTTGAATCTGAAATTAATTAATTGTGTATAGAAAATTTGATTTTATGCTCTTTAAATTCATATTATTTACAATTTTTATGGTTGAAATTAACATTCAAACAGTCACCGATCCCAATTCACCGTGAACTATTTAAATAAAAAAAAGAAAAAAACTTTTATATTACAATTTGAGATCAGCACACAGAAATACACCACCCCAAACTAGGGTCAAAAAGTAAATTGGCGATTCGGTGACATTGACTCAAATTTTCTACAACTGAAGAAGAAAAAAAAACATTTACATTTTTATCACCGGATCAATCTTCAATAGACTGATTAACTGTACAAATATACTATATATATATGCTTGGATCGCGGTGTGTGCGCGTAATTATCGTATTTTATTTCTTACGAAATAATTCAATTGCTTCTTCTCAATCAGAAGTATATCGTTTATAAATTGTAGAGCCATAAACTCTACATTTATTGTACCCAGACTAGAGTTTAAGATCGTAATGTATCCTGCCAGGTACTTTGTCGTTAATTTGATTATACAACTAGACGGCATTATCAAAAAATTATAAAATAAAAATTACGTAAAATGACAAACTCTTGTTGCCGAAATTTTGTAATTGACAAAAATAAAAAAAACCGCAACAATTGTTGGAGTAAAAAAGATAATAAAGGCATGTCCAACATCCTGGAAAGGATAAATACGTATCTCGACATTGCACATGACAAACATAATAATTTAAAAAATAAATAATAAAAAACGAGTTAAATACGACGAATTGAGTTTTTCCCTTGCTAATATTGCAAATTATGAAGATAAAAACAAATGAACATTTCATAAAAAAAAAAAATCCTTTATAAAAATTAGTTTACAATTAGCCTTATTTTTTTAAAAATTTTCCATCAAATGAATATATAAAAGTTTTGCTATGTACAAAAACTAAATTATAATTCAAAAGAAAAATTTAAACCAAGAATTACATTAAATAGTTGTTTAAATTTCACTTTTAAAATTGAATTTTACTGAAAGATTCAGCGGTTTTTATCTGCATTTTAAATTTCAGCTGACAAGTGTTTATTACAGAAAACGTTAATAATCTGTGATACACCTTATACGATAGGGAAATATATATTATTAAATTTGAGTAAATAAAAACTATTCCATTATAAACCACGTGTGTCAGTTTTTCTTTTTTCATCATTTTCGTTAACAACTCGTCATAAGTTAGCTGTCACCTTTTACTACGTTTCTTTTGCACTTCGTATCGAAGAGTCTTGGTGTAACAACAGGGGCGCCCTCTCCTGTCGCATTTCAGGTAAAGTTGCTAATTCTTGAACAGGACTTCGTTGCCATATGCTTCTCGTTGCAGTTTCTTGATAACCACGTCTTCTTACCTAAAAAAAAAAAATATTTAAATAGAATTTATTATTTCGAAATAATAAATATATTTTATAATAATTCGTTAAATAAAAATTAAATGAACTTTATTTACTTGTCTATGATGAAGTTCATGCAGGTACAAAGTAGACAGTGACATGTCCGCGGCAGTTAACTCGATTGGAATCGATAAATCAGTCGTGTATTCCTGCCCGGAACCAAATATCGAGGCACCTAGAGATTGATTAGACATGCCCTGTTGCAAACCATAAAGCAAACCCTTTTCGCTGTTCAAAGGACCTTCTGCTTTGTTTAAACCGTGTCTTACCGCACGATAATGTGCCTCGGAAGTTAAAATATTTTCCGCACCAGATGCTTCTCCTTGAGTCCCAAAAGCTTGACTTGCGGTGGGCATACTTGCTTGTTGATTAACTATTTGACTTCGCAAAATATTGTTGACAATGTTGTTGTACTAAAAATAATAATAATTCAATTAATATTCCAAATTAAAAAATAAGAATGTCTAATTTATTATTACTATTATATTAATATTAACTCTAGAAAAAAAGGTAAAAGCTGAAATAAAAGTACTCAAAATTAAATTGCATAATATTTAATATTGCTTTAATATATTTTAATTAAGTGTAATTATATTTTCAAAAAATTATGTAAGACGCAGATTATGATCTACTTGGAAAATATAAAAAATTATATTTCTTATAATATAATTTAAATATAATAATTGTAATTAATTATATAAGAAATTAAATATTATATAAATAAAAGTTTGTACATTGTTACTAATGTCACATATTAACATTTTGTTATAAATTAATAATAGAAGTAATAATATACTAGTCACGACTACCGATTTCCAATAGAATTTTGCGTCTTACTGCCTAAGTTCTGATACCAATTTCATATAGATTCATATCAGTTAGATTTTTGAAATCATTTATATTTTTTTTTCTCATTAAATAATTCCGATTATCTCATTAAGCTAATTTTAGTTAAAATATTTGTATTAATATTTCTATCTTGGTCAAATGTGTTCTTTGGAGAAATACTTATGGCAGAACACAATGAGTTGTTTTGCAAATGAGACTTAAATCCGTTCCATTCTTCGTTATAATTTGCGATATTTTCTTTATTAGCCCATTTAAAATTATAAGATTCTCGATTAGCTATTGATATTTTAGATTCAGATGAAATTAAAACATTTTGTTTATTCCATTTGACTTTTTCAATGTTTAGATTATTTTTCCATCCAAACTTATTCTTAACTTGTTCATTCGTTATTAAATTTTCTTTGTTTATGATTAAATTTTTGTTTTCGTCTTTTACTGAGAGCATTTTTTGCTTGTTTAGCAAATTAATTTTTTCATTTTGTATAAAGTTGGCTTTTTCATTCTTCATCAAATGAAATTTTTGGTTATTTATCAAGTTACTTTTTTCTTTCCCCTCCAAGTTAATTTTTGGATTCTTTCCCAAGTTAACTTTTTCCATTTTTACGTTAACTTTTTCATCATTCACCAACTTTATTCCTTCAATCTTCTTTCTGTTAATTTGCTCAGTCTTCACCAAATTACTTTTTGTCTTCTCCAATTCGCTTTTTTCATTGTTAAATAAACTTCTTTTTATAATAGCATTTGATTTCTTTTTCCTTTCACATTCCACTTTTGAAACAACTCCTCGTTCACTTTTTTCCAAAATATGTAAACTTTTATTAACTCTATTGCTCAGCACATTCAACTCAATATTCGAATCCGAGGTATGACAAGTTGCCGGAATATCCGCTAGCACTTCCAACTTTTTCTCCACCAAAAGCTCATTCCTAGCTTGATAAATATTACTAACATTCCTCTCAGCTCCTCTAATGGTGACCACAATAGTATTCCTAGGAGTAGGTTGCATCTTCACAAGTACGTCCAGAGACTTCATCAGGCTCTTCACGTTATCCCAAGTGACCGATCGCCAAAACTCCCTCTTGACTTCAAACAACAGAACCAAAGGTAGTGAACCCAAAAGTTGTTGGTAAGCAAGATAAACTTCGTGGATCGTGCCAGTGACGGTGACCAAGTTCTTCTGAAAGTCAATCCTGGTGCTAGTATGTCGCATGATTTTCTTCAAATTCTCTTCTTGAACCATTTCATGGTGATGCAGAGAGATTTCCATCGACATCTTCACCTGAACTGACTGCATTTTAGAAACATTGCTGATTAGAAAAATTACAACCTCCTTTACTTGGCAGACATTTTGTTCAATACCTCTGATCTGGACGAGTGTTTTGCTGGATTTTTCACTCCAACTAATTTGAACGTTGAAGTTTTTTTCAATTTTTGATTTATATAGTAGCAGTTGTGAGGATTTTACTGGGAGTTCAAAGCAGAAAGTGAGAGGAGACAATTTTCGTATAGTTGATCTGGCCTGTTCCACATCCTCCAGTCTTCCAGTTATAACAACAGAGTTACTCCTGGCTGAGTTCAATTTGGGGAATTCGACGACACATCTGGTGCTTTTCATCATGTTGTTGATTTTGTCTTTGTAAATGAACACATGATCTTTGTGACTTACGTTCATAATCGCAGTCACCAAGGTGTTCTGTTGTTTGTCAAAGGTGTTTTTAAATGGCATCATCTCGTGGAAAAAGGTCTCCATTTTCTTGAAAACTTGGTTGTTGTGGAAGAATGTGTAGTTCAAAGTTCGGTGGTCCAGATGACGAAGGGAGTCGATCATTTTGTTGAGTGCCTTGCATTTTGAATGTAAGTTTGATAGGTATTTGTAATTCAAAAGTTCTTGGTGATCGATTGTAGAATTATAAGAATTGTTGAAAGTAAACAACATTTTGACTTTTCTTAATTACTGGTTAAAGCAGTAAAACAAATATTTTAAATATGTAGGAACACTTGCAATTACTTAGACCTGTGACATTATTATAAAATATTTAATTCTCTCAAGGTTTGAGAAAATTAAAATTTTTCCACAATTTGCCATCTAACGATAACATTATAAATTAGATAAAATTGTTTAAAGTAAAAGTTGAATATGGTTATTTCGGGTTAAAATTTAAAAGTTAAGAAAGCAAAGTCTCTGTATCACAACTGTAAAGTCTTATGGCTAATTTTGTAATAAAACTAATGTTAATTAATTATTATAATAATAAAAGTTGTTATTTACCTCAGGCCCCAAGCTGGACAAGCTGTTTAGGCTCGAAAAGAGCGGATTATTAATTTCATCTGCGACTGTAATTGCCTCCTTGCGTGCCCTCTCGCGGAGCGCAGTAACAAAATTTTCCGCGTGGCTCGGCGGTTTCCACTCCGGGTTCGTGAGCGTGAAGTGAATCAAGGACAACTCCGTCTTGCCGTCCTCCGCCTGCGCGTACTGGTACGTCATCGGCACGTGCAGTTTGCCCGGATCCGTACTATACTGGTTATTAAATCCCCTCTCGTCAATCGGGCTCTGCGCCAGCGTCTGCCACATTGGATTGCCATGTCTCTTAACATCCATCTGCGCAAAACTACAAACATCCCCGACCCCAGTGACCTCTATCGTGAAATTCCGATAAAAATCCACGATATCCAACGCCCTCTGTCGCATCCTAAAGCACAATATAAACGGCGTGAGCAGCGGCGACACCAGTTCCTCCAGCAGATGCACTGCACGATATTGGAACAGCTGCGCCACCTGGGCTCTGGTGCTCTGTGTGTGAGCGTGGCCACGCCAGCTGTCCGGCCGATAATGCGTGTGCGCCAGCACCGCCATTAGCAGGGTCTCCGGACACCAGACCAGATTTTCGTCCGGGATAAAAGCCCGGGACACCGCGACCAGGGTGCCCAGGGCGGTCATCAGGGTGAGAACGTGCTGCACCGTGATGACATCCTCGTCGTACACAGAGAGCACGATCAGCACAACGAGCACGCTGCCGGCTATGAAGGCGAGATTTTTTGCGATTATCGTCATGAGGGGTGAGGTGAAGATACTCATGTATTTGGAGGCAGGACGGTAGGCGCGGTTGAGCCGGGCATTCAGTTCGTGGTCGAGTTCGTTGAAGTGGCGCAAGTATAGGCGACCGTAGAGCGACCACATGCGGGTACCCAGGGTTCCGGGCTCACGTTTTATCAGTTCACCGTAGTTGAAGAAGGAGTAGAGAATTTGCCAGAGGAGGATCAGGGGACAGAGGATGAAGTTGGCGATGCCGATCCAGAGGATGTGCTTCGAGAGACTCTTAGCCAGCTCCTGGCGTTTGTTCAGCTTTTTGTAGTCCTCTTTGAGGTGCCAGTTGTTTTCAAAAGGCGACCAGGGACCCCCTGAAAAATGTATAATCTGCTTTAGGCTAACATCCATATTTATAAAATAATATGACCTTGTTTGGTAAGTCAAGGTAGAAAATCACTCGATTGATATAACTTAGGAATGTCATGTAATTTGTATATGTTGTAAATTTTATAATTTTCTATCCATGCTGAGAAATTAATTAATGAAATTGACTATTTTGCTATAGCAGCATATGAGTTATCGTTGCTAAGATGCCTATAAACGACTTATTGAATGACTTATAAACTCAACATATATCCAAAAAACTAATTAATTTATCTATGATATTTGATGAATTATTTGCAGTGGTAAAAATTACGATTCACCGGCTGAGAGTATAGCAATAAAAGTTTAAAAATTTTATAACAATAAACACAGACAATCTGAACTCGCCGCGCATGCGCAGTTTCATACGTTGCGACTTGGCATCATTGCATCCAGATGATTTTGCAGTAAATAAATTTATGTGTAAACTTAATAATTGAAGGTTCAATTTCTATTTAAACTAAGTAATGAAATTGAAAAATAATTTCAAGTCTTTTTCGAAATTTACAAAATTGTACATTTGAATAAAACTGGATTAAAATGTTTTTTTTATATTATATATAAAATAATATGTAGATTTTTATATTTTTTAACAACAAATGTAATATATTAAAATGTTGACATAAAATATAAGCAAAACAAAATTTTGATCATTTTTAATTTATCAAAATATTTATAATAAATTTTTAACAATCAAATATAACAGTTCATTTGACTTTAGAATCGAGAGATTTTCTACCTTAAAACTGTTTTATTTTTATAAAAAAAAAACAAATGTATATGTCGCTTTTTGTAGAAAAAGGTGGAACTTACAAAATAATAGTAATTCCATATTATACTTGAGTCCTCTGGTCATGAAAATAACTTCCCCTATGATTGGCATTTTCAATCTTACTGGAAGAAGTGACTTGTTGATCATTGCAACCTGGTAATTTTTGAACCTCAGTATCCTGTGATAAATGTCGAGTTCTGTTAAATCCTTCTTGTGAATGCACATCTCCTGTTCCTTTTGCACTTCGATTACTTTGCGCTGTACTTCGTGCCAGGTGAGATTATCAAGGTCAGCGTCCTGAATTTTTAATGCGTTATTGAAGAAGAGCTTTATATCCCAGAATTGTGTGAGATGGTAGAGCACTTTTACTGCGCGAAGAATCCAGAATATTGCCGCGACTATGATGCACATCCAAGTAATCAGACCCATGCTTGCCATGCACTCGCTTCTCGGTAAAATTGCATCGGTTAACGAGGTCTTGTGGCTGGTGTTGTTTGTCATTTTATCCCTAGAAAAAAGTAGGTTCAACTTAAGTTTTTAAATTAAAATAATTTTCCAAGATTTAAATAAAACTTTAACAATTAAATTATAAATATTAAAATCATTTTAAAAATATTATTTGTAAACCTACTTGAACAATATCGAATAATCGACGCAGTGAAAAAGAAAGACAGAAAATAAGACGACAAATATAAACTGAAACAATTCGAGAATTTCTTGGAGCATCATGCAGGCGAAGCCGTGTTTTTGATGGTACTGGTACATCCGAGTGAAGAATGAATCCAAATCCTCGATGTGATTCCATCGTGCCTTGCTGCCCTCGGGCACCACGTGGATCATCACTCCGGACTCCCGTGGTGTTTCTTCCCGCTGAACATCATCGTTGTCAACTTCCAGCTCCAAATAAGGCTCCAATTCCATGTAGTTACCGTCGACCACTTTCGTCATCTGAAATTTCAAAATATAGTTATTTCCGATTTATTTACAAAAAATCCAAATTGCTTGGTGCTTGACACGATTAAATTTGTTCTTGAATAATATTACAAAAAATTTGGAAGACAATAGTGCAAAAGGAAAGAGATACGCTTGTCAAGGATAATTAATATATATGTGTAAGATAAATACAATAGTTGGTATATATTCAATTTAATACAAATTGTAAAAGAAACTTATCTTGCAAACAGTCAAGGATAATTAAGATTAGTTCATATTTAAAGTGCAATTAGGAAGAATAATTTTGTTCATGTAAAATTAAGCATGTTTTTGAATAATGATTGTAAAAATGTTTAAAATGAAATAAGAGACTGTGAGAAAAAAAACATTTGATAAAATAAAAATTTTTATTTGGTTGAATAAAAATGTTTAATTAATTGGAAATCAAAATTTAACATTGATCTGTTTTGAAAATGTCTACAAAATGTTTTCCCTTGCGCAATCATTACTACGCGTGAATAATGTGTCAAGCAATATTACAAAATCATGATGTGCAATGACGAATCAAAGATGAGCGATATTAAAAAAGAAATGAATTAAAAAATGAGTATTTATAAAAATTATATAAATTACTTCGAGATTACGTTGAAATGTAATGTGTAAAATTTGTTCCGTAAATGTATATAAAATGTTGTTTCATAATGCAATAAGAAAACAGTTCGAGAGATAGAAAAAAAAAGAATAATTATATTAAAATTATTAAATTTTACACTGAATTAATATAGAAAAAAGTACGTAAATTTTTACAGTTCGAACTCTCACACATATTTATGACAAATTCAGTTTTTAATAATTATTTTACTATGAATATTATTTTAATTCACTTTATATTTTATAATATTTTTAATTTAAAGTTTAAATTTGTTACATTTTACGCGATTATAATGAATGAAAATAATTGTAATATGAAATTTTAGTTTATAGGAGTGGATTATGTGACACTTTAAGTGAATACAATTACATAACAAGGAAATATGTGTCAGAATTTACAAGTCTTTGAAAGTAATACAAATGTTTTGTAAATTTAGATCTAATAATTATAATACATATATATCCCAGTAAAATTAAAATTTACATTTTACAGTGAAAAATTGTGATAAATTAATTAATTTTTTATTTCCCAGCAGAACAATAAAAAATAAGTTAAAGTAATTTTTCTGTTAAATATTTACCTATTTTACATAATAACAAAAAATTTAAGAAGTTTCAAGAATTGTATACGATTTTTTGTATAAAACAGTTTTCGATACCATGGTTATGGAAATTAATATGTACATATGTAAACCAGTGTGACTCAATAATTTTTTGTGCACACAAAGAATCTATTCCCGTATATCTATTTATATTATTTTCCAAACCTCTTTCTTAAAAATCAATTTCAAATACTCTCATTCAAAAAAAAAGAAATAATTTTTATATTTTACAAATGTTTTTGATTACATCTACTTTTATCAAATATATAAAAATTAATTTAATAATACTTAGTTGTCAAAGAATAGTAATTTTAAGGAAAAATTTTAAGCATTATACGAGCCAAAAAGTGAGAAAAAAAATTTTAAAAATACAAAATTGTCTGCGACAAATCGCTCATCTCTTACTCCAAAACAAAAAAAAAGCGAAACAAACGGTATTACCGTTTTAGCTCTGCGGTTTGGCTCGAAACAGGTAATGACGGTATCTCGTTTCATTCTTTCATATCATGAAAGTGATTTTTTTTGTTTTTAAGAACAACCAAGCAACTTCTGTTCTCTCGACATCTTACACGCAGGTGAGGAGGATTTAGCGTCGTTTGAATTTGAACGTGCTAAATAATGGTCATACTTCATTCTGTGCAGTGATGATCACAAGCTGTGAAACAAACAACATTGTTTACTCAACAAAAAGAACCTTAATTCATCATTAAAAAACAACCCATCTACACAAAATTATTAAAATGTCACACTCTTCATGTGTGTTATTTTTGTAGAGAATACTTTCGAAAATCTGTTTTCAATCAATTTTGTGTTTTGACATATACATTTGGCAATGGCCAAACAAACATTTATAAATAAACAAAAGGCTTTGTTGCGCGTAAAATATAGACGAGTCATGACGTCGACGGGAGAAACGGTGTTTACGTGATTGTTTACAGAACTGTCAAATTTTGACAGTTTTGAGCAGTCGAAGGTCAGCTGGTGCGTGAGTTGGGACTGAAAATTTGAAGAAGAGGTAACGCGAGTGTTTTTGGTTAGACAGCTGATCGTTATAAACAAAGCGAGGTCCGTTACCTTTGTTGGCGTGAGTTTGCTTAATTGGAACAGGATTGTGACTTCGCCGCGGCCACTATGGCACCGTTAATCACATCATGCCAGCCTTGCATGGCACTGCGAACTAACAATTTTTCTTGTCTGTTTACGAAAGCTAAAATTGCGCGGCTTCGCTCGAGCCTTTCATTATTGCGGACATGAGTGGACACAGTTTAAGAAACTGGCACGACGGGACGTACTTTGTGGAAGTTTTGTGCTGACACCTGACGGAGCAACCTGCAAACTTTTTGTATAAAAAAATTGCTCCGAAATAAAATATTCAGATATGCATTTTTGTCTTTTATAAAAATTCTGCACATAAAAAAATAAAAACATTTAGAATGGTTTGTTAAAAATATCAATTTTTATTTATGTACAATATTTAAGAAAAAATAGCTAAAAATAAAATATATTTAAAATACTTCAATTTCTGTTGTTTTTTTTTCTATAAAAAAGTCAACAATGTTAAAAAAAATAACTATTAAAAATATCGTGAAATGTTTTTTTTTTAAAAAGGACAAATTAAGTTGATAAATTTCAATTTTATTTTTCACATATATATTTACACAATAAATATTAATTGTTCTTTAAACTTGTATGCAAAAACTTCGTTGGCTTCGCAACATCAATTTCTCGTTGCTTGCTGGAAAAGAAATATATATAGTTAATTGAGTAAATAAATATAAATATTATTATAATTTTTTTTAACATTACCTTCATTTGTAAAGAATTTGTCTTGTCTTTAAAAATGTTTATCATTGTTCATCAATATGTTGGCAAATTTCAGAATTTTAATTCGTCGGTTTCATCCTTTGTCGTAAAACATTTGAGTTGGGTCCATCTTCAAACACCTAAATTTCAATTAAATTTGATTATTAATAAGAATTCCATAATAATAAAAATATTTAAGTTATAATAGTAATATCAGAAACGAGTTGGCTTCATATAAATATTTCAGCCGGCAATTCCTATCAACAATTTTTGTCGTCATTTGTGAATTTAATTCTAGTAAAAATTCTTAATATTTCTAAAATAAATTTTGTAAAAACTTACCTCTCTTTTTTGATTGGTGACATTTTTTAGTTTTTTCTTTTGCAATTTTTAACTGCAGATTTTGAAACAAAGTTAAGGTGCCAGTTTTGTCCTGCAAACAAATATGAAGTTTAAGAAATAATAAATCAATGCTTATTGATTTCGTTTATTAATTTCAAAATATCAGAAACAATTTGGCTTCATATAAATATTTCAGCCGGCAATTCCTATCAACAATTTATTGTCATCATTTATAAAAATATGAAAAAATTGTACAACGGTTTGTTAAAAATATAAATTTTTATTTATGTACAATATTCAAGAAAAAATAGCTAAAAATAACATTATTTTAAATTTTAAAAAGTAATTATAATTTTAATAGCATTTTCCAGTAACACGTGTTATGTATTTTTCAGGTTAATTTTAAAAATCATATAATATAAATGTAAAAAAAAATACATAAATAAATACTTACATACAAGACTATTTATTAATATTTATTTATTACAAAAATGAAATTTGAATAAAATCAAATAAATAATCTACAAAAATTACTTACCTTCACGAGTCTAAGGCAGACAATAATCTGAGAATTTAGATTGAATAATATTACCAACAAGACAAAATTAAATCTGAAGTCTGGAATACCAACTTAGAATTACAAAAAAATGTTCATTATATGTTTTATTTTTTTTGTAGAATAATTTATTTGATTGAAAATTAATTAATATTTAATAATTTTGAAAATGATTACAACAAACTTTTTTTAGCATATAAAAATAAACATTTGAAAAAAGTCATGTAAACCTAACTAGAAATTAAAAATAATTTTGTTATAATTTATTTCTCGATTTAGTGCTAATCTTTAATAAAAAATGTATACCTATATTTTGTAACATATATATAATAACATGCTCTAATTTCACGTGCTAAGTAAGGTTATATTATTCTCATCGGTGAATTCTGCTCAAATGTAAACAGAAATGAAAGAAATCATGATTTCTTCAAATATAAAGACTGATCACTGAAACAAAAATGTACAGTTTCTTGAAAAAAGACAAAACAGTACTAGAAAAGAATGATTAGAACTGTCTCTTTGAAAACGTGTGTCTACGTGGAGAGGATTTTACCTGTGAGTTCCTTAACCTACAAAAGACAGTATTCGAACGAAAAAAATGAAGTCGAGGAAGCAAAACAGAAACCCAAACAAGTCTCACAAAAGATGGAAAAAATCAAACGTTATTGGTTTTCCAGGTAAAAATAACATTTATAATAACATCAAAATTCAAAATATCCAAATACATCGTAATTATAGCTATATTAATCATTAAGGATCCTTACTTAATTACAATAAACAGAAAAATTAATAATAAATAATAAATATTTTTTCAGTTTTTACAGTCTGTTCAAGATTATATTATATATTTCATAACAAACGTCATGTGATTTGTTTTATGATACAAAAATCTAAAAAGCACAGTTTTGTCTGTTTAATGTTTTTAGTTTGTAAAATAAAAATAGTTTTATTTTCTAAAAGAAAATTAATTTTCTTAACTCTAAAACTACCAGAAAATCTATTATCTTAGAACTACCAAGGGGACAAATTTGTTCCTCGATTTTTCTAATTTGTTATAAATAAAAATGAGAAAATCCATCTTTTTGCAATGTATTTTGAAAAAAGGAACCATCTAGACTGTAATTCCAGTTTTTTTAAAATTATAAAATATAAACGAATCCGGTAAACAGTGCTGATATTTTGAGACTTTCTAACAGTAAATCACGGTTCCACATTTTGCTTATTATTTCATTTTTTTCTTGCTCATTTTTACAATAAATTAATAGAAATGTTTAAGTCCAATTGATTTTATTAGTTCTACTAAGTATTTCAATCGAAGAAAAAAATTTGCAACTTATTGTTTATAGAAAAACTTTGTCGGGGACAAAATTTGTCCCCTTGGTAGTTCTAGATGAATTGTATCAACTTTTATTAAAAAAATGAATATTTTTCCTTCAAAATTAGATGAAGTAAAGTACTTTATAAAAGAATAATAATCACAAATTTGCACACAAATTCTCTGAAATTTGAGTCTTTTA
Organism: Idris sp. 1 HC-2018; assembly: GCA_022817325.1. Lineage (NCBI taxonomy): Eukaryota > Metazoa > Arthropoda > Insecta > Hymenoptera > Scelionidae > Idris > Idris sp. 1 HC-2018. The sequence continues at coordinate 6,298 of JABFPM010000870.1, read as the reverse complement.
TGAACATTTCAATTTCAAAAAGGGACTTGGTAGTTCTAAGTGTTAAATGTACTTAACATTTTGTGTAAAAAATTTCCAATTTTTAGGTACATCGACTATATTGCAAATTACGATCGAACCCTGGAAAAAACGTTTCCCCGGATGATGCATGTTTATCGCATAATAAGTATAGGAACCAAAGATCTGTATATCGACCTAAAGAAATATGTTTCAATAAAGAAGAAAGAAAAACTACACGGAGTAGAAAATTTATCACGAGAGGAATTACAAATAAACTACACGATGCCTCGAGATATCGCTAAAATCACCCCGGTACTGTTGATCCTAGCGATTCCTTTCACAAATTACATGTTATTTCCCGTGGCTTACTTTTTTCCTCGAAAAATCTTGACTTCCCATTATTGGACGCCCGACCAGAAGGAGCAATTCACAGCAATCGAGCACAAATCCCGCAACAAATATATAGCTAAAGTGTTCATGAGTTTGGAAAAACAAGAAATACAAATCACCGAGTCCGAGGTCAAGGAAGAATGGAACAAACTCGTCCGGGTTTTGAAAACCAAAAGAGACCCTACACCAATGCAAATTTTGGCTTGTGAACCGTTGTTTGTTGATGGTCCTTTCGCAATTCAGAAAATTAAATGGCCACATGTGGTAAAGAACACTTTTGTTCTTATTTTTACTTTTAATTATCATTTTCAGTTGAATATAAGTAGTTATAATTTATTTTACAGAGAGAGTTACTTTTAACTCATGGATTAAGTACATGGATAATTTACAAAAGAGAAGCTCTAATAGAAAGAGGTATTTTAATACAAAGAATGGATGTGGCTATTGTAAAAGAAGGTGGAGCTAGTAAGATGACACCTAGTGCCCTGAAAACTGTAACAAATTTAAATATATATGTATAAATTAAATATCCCTGATAATACAGTTTGATTAAAGTTTGCACAAATCCTTTGCACAAAGATTGTGTAGTCTTGCGTCCGCATGTTTGCGCAAATTTTATGCAAACCTTATATTTATTGATATTTTTATTTATATTGAAAAATATAATTACATAAAACTAAACAAACACTTATAAAACTACTTTTATTATTTTGTATTTACTCATGCCAATTTATAAATAATTTAAACAAATAATATTTAAAACTATTTAAATTAATAACAGTCTTAAATATTGTGATTGATTTAACTTATTTGCTTAATGTTTTTTTGTAAATAAAAAGTTAAACATAAAATTGTTGGGTTTCCAAACATGCGGACTCTGCATTGAGTAAATTTTGATCAAACCGTTTGAGCGTAGTTGTGTTATCAAGGATATAAGTAAAAAAATGTAAATATAAAAATTAATGTATTTCTTTTAGGCACTATCATTTCGAGGAATTGATCCAACTGGAATGTCAACTCAAGGCCTGGAATCGTGGCTGGACAAGTGGCTCCAAATTTCATCAAAAGTTGACTACAAAAGTATTTCTTTACTTTTACATTGCCCGGTTCTGTTAGCGTACAACTGGAATACCACTTCAATTGCGATTCAGTAACAATTTTTGTTAATGTTGACAGTTCAATAATGAAATTTATTATAAAATGTACGAAAAAAAAAAAAATTATAATGTATATAATGAAACAAAGAAAAAAGTGATTATATAAAGTTTAGTGCTTTAAATTGTCATTATGTAAATATAAGTGACTTTTGTAAAGTAAAAAGTAAGAGGGATAATAAATGACACGATAAAAAAGAATTTAATTTAAGTACCTTTATTTATTTCAACTTAAATATACATACAAATAAATGGTTTAAAAAATAAACGTTCACTTTAAATAACGCATCAGAGTATTCCCTTGACATTCGTATCAGATAGTCCTACACAAATTAATTACATCTTGAATTCGCAAAGTATTTTGTAAAAATTTTATGACAACACAAGTTATCACAGCTAAAGATATTGATTCTTAGCACGTTTAATAATTTCGAAAAATGAGTATCAAAAATATTGAAATAATAATTATATAATATCTTATATCAGTGAATCAGGTACGAAGTTCTACTTTATACTTGCTAACCAAGTTCTATTATATGTATTGTGTGTATATATACATATATAAAGACAATAATTTTGAGCACAACTGTACATGTAATTACCGTATTTACAAAGAGAACAAAAACTTTATACAATTCAAAAAGTGTTTCCAAAAAAGCTTTAAATAATTAAAATTCATTTGTTTTGCTATCTAAAATAAATTTACTAACGTCACGCTATGGGAATAAACGATGGCAACGTACCCAGGGGCACTTTTTTAACTCGAACAGTTTCGATAATGATATCATCGTCCTCGGTATCCATGTAATCATGAATATCGTTATTGAGTTCGGTATTGTCAGGTGTATCTGAACGAATGTTATTCGACTTCTTCATACTGCGCACTTGATTCAAAAGCTTCGTTCTTTTTTTCGTCAATTCCTGGTCGTCGTAATAACGCTGACAAGTTTCCTTTTCCGTACACGATATTGACACGTTTTCGGATTTCACGTTATTTTCAGCTGCTTCGCTTTTTTTGTTAAGCTTTTTAACCGATTGCTTAGATTTATGAGGATAGGTGCAACTCTTACCTTTACTGCAGCTGCCTTTCTTCTCGAACTCGGGACACAGGAAAATGTGACGATCCTTGCACTGAACACAAAATTTTTGTGAGTTGAACATTTCAAAATTAAAGCACAATACACATTAATAATATACATTGTAAATAATAATTTTACAATTTTGTTTTCTCACATTTTTACTTTTAAGTCAGTGTTGTGCTTTAATTTTAATAATGCGCTCCAGAACAGAAATGTAACATTATTAGTAAAAAATGAAATAAAATTGTTACCTGGTCGCCTTTCTCGCAATATCCTTCCAGAAACTGTGAACAAATTGGTGTATTATCAGAAACTTTGACGTGTCTGTATGGACAGGAATCTCGGTTGCAACAAGCTTTTAGGAAGTATTTACAGGTGGGCATCTTTTCAGGTCCTATGTCATGAGACAGCTTGCAATTTTCATCTACGCACTTTCCCTGCAAAAATCTGGGACAAAAAGTTATACTGTTACTTGAAGAAAAAAATTTAACTTAAAAATTAAAAGTTTTAGTAAAATTTTAATTAAAAAAAGTAAAATAAAATATAAAAAAAATACTTTTGACATAAAGCCACTTGTTTTTTATTGTGAACTTTGGAACAAATTCCTCTCTCTTGTTTGGGGCAGTAGCCATATCTCCGGAAGACCAAACATGGCTGATTGTTTTTGTGGAATCTGCTTTGCATTAGTTGTAAGCTTCTTTGTCTTGCATTCGTGCTGCAATATTACAAGAAAATAATATTAAATTCTACAGTAAAACTTATTCAACTCGTGAAAAAGAAAACTAAATTACCTAAGATATTTCATCTGGCTGGCTTTGGGGATAGCCACTGATTTCGTATTTTTAATACTTAAATTTCTAACACTCGTATTCTTGATACTTGTGTTTTTAACACTAGTGGCAGTGTTTCTCTTCACATACAAACTCGGACTTTTCAAAACAATCCTGTGCAATTTCTTCCCGTTTTTAGTGACCAAAAATTCTTCGGTTTTTGGTACGGGGAATGCCTTTCTCCCTGAAAAATATTAATAATATTTCATGTTTAAATATCAATTATATTACTTGGTTTTATCATTTCTATTGTGCTTTTACTTATGAAAAGGAAATATTTTGCAAGTACTCATCTGCATTTAAATGTAAATACTATTTTTAATTAATTTCAGTTATAAAAATATTTTACTTTTGTGTAAGTTTCCAATTTGATTTCTGACCAATTTGTTCCTGGACATTTTATAGGACTCTCCTTCAATCATAACCGTCGATGTTCTTTCCCTGAAATATAATAGATTTATTTTTTACACTTAAAAGTTACAAAATACTTTAAATTAATGTCTACATTTTATTTTCACTTACCCAATCTTTCTTTTCAACAAGCACCTTCGTTTTTCAGTACGATCTACCTTATACTTATTAAGCACAATCGCTTTAGATTTTTTCGTTAATTTCAAATGTAGAGTTCGATCTACTTTATACTTGCTAACCAAAGATCCTCTAATTTTTCTTATAGCAATTGTTCTATTTAATTTGTACTTTGAAACGCTGTTTGTTCGCATTTTAGTCCCTGTTTGGATTTTATTTTCTGTTCGGATTTTCCTTTCTGTTCTGTCAATTTTGTATTTGTTAACTACAGAGGGTTTCATAATTTTCGGACTACTTTTCACTAATTTTCGTTTAAAATTTGATGCTACACAAAAAGCCTTTTTCATTGGCGAACTATTTTTCACGAGTTTAGTTTTCGAAAGAATTTTGTAATTCTCCTTTTGTAAAGGTTTTTCTATGGGTTTTTCTACAGCAATTTTTTTCTCGTTTTTAACAGACTCGACTAAAGATTTCATCATTTCAGGTTTCACGTAAATCGAACGCTTTTTTGGACTTGAATTTGCTGATATGGCAGGTACATTTGAAATTTTGGAATTGGTCTGGGATTTGACGTCGATGAGTTTTCGATTCAGGTAAATTCCGTTTCCACATTTTTCTCGGTTTACGTGAATCACTGGCTGCTTTTGTTTGTAATTTGGATTTACGTAAACTTTGTTGTTGAATGATTGCGAACTTGACATACTTGGAACGCTTGTTTGTTGATGAATTTTCGCAACGTGAAAGGGACTGGACGTTCCAGGGTGAACAAATTGTTTGTCTCTAATAACTGAGTATGAGCTGAACTTTTGACTATAAGAGTTAAAATCTGTGGGCAAAAGTTCTTAATAAACTTCTTTACATATGTAAAGATTTATTTTTCAATTATTATTATAAAAAAAGAAAAAGTATTATTGTTTAAACAAAACAATTGTAAGAACATATTTTACTTAAAAAAATCTCAAGAATTAAGAAAAAGTAATTCTTTAGTGTATTATCTACTTTTTTACAAATTTATAAACAAGTATTATTTACTTTTTGTATAATTTAGCTTGAAATATTATTTACAAGCAAAAAAAGTCGAGGACAAAGGCATCATTTATATCTTGAATATGAAAAAAGTTAGGTTATGGTTCTTGGCTTTGAATTCCTTTTCAAGATTAAATTTAAGAAAAAAAAAAATTATTTTGTTCAATCAAAGTAAAGTTTCTTTTTTATAAATAAATTATTCACTTAATTAATTTTAATTAAAAAAACACCAAAAATTGAAAAAAAAAATTTTGAAGTTATATAAGTTTAACGTATTTTTCTGGAAACATCAAATCTAAACGTACAAATGCAAATCAATACTTTATGAATAATATCTAATATGAATTTTCGGTTACGTCAACGTTATACATGTCATTGAAAGAAACAAAGGAACCTTTCAGATTTACGTACTTCTTAAAAAATGGGCTTGCTTTAGGTCGTATGAGTCACTGCAATATTTGTCCGACATCTCAATTACTTCAGTTGATTTTTCTACAATCAATATGGCTCTATGTATTTAAACAATAACAGATAAATGAGTAATTTCTGCAGGACGTTATTTCATCGCACAATATCCTTCGCAGTTTGCTCTGACTTTCTTGTACAATTTCTGAAGGGCTCGCACTAGTACAGCAAAAAGTTATATCAGTGTGTACCTATGTCACAATGGGTAAGCAGTCTCGCCAATCTTTTGACAACCTTATGTAGAAATGTCAATTGTTTTCTCTCTCAGTAACAAATGAATCCTTACATTTATCTCTTTCACACAAAAATATAGTTTTCTGATTTATCGTTAGTTGATAAAGCAGAATATAATTAATGCTATGCCGAAAGGAAATTCTCTGTCTCTCTCTTATTTTTAGTGATATTTTAAATTATATAATGGTTTTAATTAATTTAAAAAACAGCCATGTACCGGTGTTGACTATAGATGGGAGAATTTTATTAACTAAAAAACAACAACAAATATAAAAATTTCCGAAAGTAGTTTCAAAAGTACGATAATTTTAATATACTTGAACATTCCGAAGATTTATACAGTTTTTTTCGTTTGTCTAAAACTCTTAATTAAATTCATTTTGACATAATCCTTTGCGAGAAGTCCTTTTTCAAAGCTTATTATGCAACCATTATTCTTATGTTTTAGAAATTATGTTTAAATTATTACTAGGAACGGTTTTTAAAATAATAATAGAATCTTCTAAGTTCGAGAAATTTGAAATAAATAATTTTTGATAGGCTTTGAAAAAGGACGTGTCGCCATGGATTATGTCAAATCAATTTAATTAAG
>JABFPM010000869.1:0-24297 GCA_022817325.1 Idris sp. 1 HC-2018 | reverse complement strand
ACAGTGCTGGTCGTTTTTTTTCTAAAGGTAGGGTGAATTTAGGAACTTCCACCATTTATCCACTTTCAACAAATATACTTATGTGATAATCACAACACATGCTCAAATATGTGCCGTTATAGGGTTCCCAGATCCTGTTTGAGGCGGATGAATGTTGGCGTTTGTCACAATAAAATACGCTTCATCAAACATACGCTACATATTGCAGTATGCAGCTATACAATAAATTATTAAATTAAATGTAAATTTCAATCAATTGTACTAAAGAATTGATATATTAACACTACAATAACTAGCATCTTCATTTAAGATGTTAAGATGTTTTTGGAGCGATTTTTAGCTGAAAATGTTTGTTTAAAAAACGTATTCCGTATTTTTGATATTTAAAGATACTTTCTCTGTGTTATTTTCCAAAAAATGTTTTTATACATGTAAAATGTATCTTCAAAAAAGATACTTTTGATCAGAAAGATGTTTTGAATAAAAGATATTCAAAAATGTTTTACTTTTGAAGACACTAAAACATCTTGAAATTAGCTCATAATAATTTCATTCAAAATTATTCTTTAAAATGACAAAGCTATTATTAAAATGTTTTAATTTTTTACTGCAAAAGTTTCAATTATTTTTATATTATATTTTTAATGTCATTTTATAATTTCTACTTTCGTATTATTATTTTATTATCGTGATCTATATACTACAGCATTTAAGAACTGAAATAAGCAAAATAAGTGAAAAAATTAGACAAAAGTTGAATTATGGATAAAATAAAGTAATAAAACAAATATTGATTCATAAACTGTTTATACAGAAATAATTTTAATAATAAAAATTGATATAATGCATGATCCAAAAGTACTTGTGCATTACATTATATTATTTTTTAGTGTTCAGAGAAGTTACTAAAATGTAATAATACTAATTACGTAATCTAAAATTTGTAACTTATGTAATTACAAAAAAATAAGATTGTATATTTTTTATATCATAGTAAAAAGGGTAGTCTAAAAAAGTATGTCTGAATTTATAGCTCATCATTCAGCATCTGTTTCAAGGAAATATTTACTAATTTTTTACACTTTGCAATCTGCAAAACTTCAATATTATAATGTCGCATAGAACAAATAATTTAGTTTCTAAATGTATTCTAAAATGAAATTTTGTAGGTATTAAAGTCTGAAAAATCATTAAATAATTAATAGAAACAACTGCAGAATGGTATGTCCCAAGTGTAGACATTTTTGTTTTTTTTAACCAATCAAACATTTGTATAAAAAACATAAAATTTAATTTTTTCGAACTTTAATTTACCCCTAACAATTTTTTTAACTGCATTTTAATGCACTTATGTTTCTTCTTTGAACATGAAAAATAATAAAATTTAAAGTGCATGTACCTTTGGATTGTAGTTGATCGCAACCAGCCGTGTATAATAAATAATTAGTAAAATTCTGTTTTGACAAAATTAAATGTATTAAATATTATATTTAGTAAAAACTTTTTTATTATTATAATTTATGATTTTATACTTATTCCATTTATAGATTTTTTTCATTTATGATTTAGAACATTAAAATATAAATTGTTTACAAAAAAAGTAAATTTCTTTCAACAAGACCAAAATATGGAATCAATTATACGATCAATTAACTGCATATTGATTCAAAAAACGCAAGATGAAACGTTTCGTTGTAGTTGCAAAGGTTTTACAAATCTCTATATTCATTAAGTTTATAAAAATATAAATATATTAAGTGTATATATATATTATATTTTACTATTTCAACAAATTGATACCGTTATTTATGTTAAAAATATAAAATGCAAAACGTGATAATTCTTCAATTTTAATTGTTAAGTTTTAATTAAACCAGGCAATTAATGAAACTAACTTATTAATTTATGTAGAGAATAATTTTGCCATAAATTATTGCTCACATAACCTCATAATTTGAAAGACTACTATGGCGCATGAGCAGAAAATTTTTTTTCATCCGTTTTTGAATAAAATGCTAAAAACAACTTCCCAAAACATCTTCAGAAAGATACCATTAATTGCAGTGATAAGCATAAAATGTCGGTTAGTATTTTCTTAGTAGCAAAAGCGCAATTTCCAATAACTTGGGGCAAAAATACAGATGAAAACCGAAAGTTTTGTAATAAATAAAAATATACAAACTTTTAAACAAGAACTACATTATTGTAGAAGTTATAATTATTGTACCTTAGAACTATGTAAAAGCAATTTTACTCATAAAATAGATAAGTTTTTAATAAAAATTTCATATTTGAATGTTCAATCACTTATATCTTAATGAACTATGAATGAAAATGAATTTTACAATGAATTTACAGCTTCATACGAGAAATCGTAAAAAAGCGAGCTGTTTCAAATTTGACCAATTGGAAAAAACGTACAGCATTAGAATCAGCTGCCTCAGGTGCTATTCACAAATTCTTCAGAAACGCGAATCACGTATCTTCTACGAAACATACGGTCTTTCACTTAGAGCCACAAATTATTATATAACTTGACCCTTCCGTGCACAAACATGCTACTAACCACAGTTTTATATACAATTACTTTTCGGAGTGTTTTTCACATGTTGCCCAAACCATTAATATCTTATAAATTGTATATGTATGGCTTACGAATAGGAAGCGGTATACACTTTTCGGCCATATTAACGTGAACTAATATTTCATCATATATATCGTAAATTGTTGATGTTAGTATTGCGTACCTCACCAGCATTTCTAAAAATAATATTGCTTATCCATAACACGAGCGATTTTGATATTTGATTACTACCTCAGAATAATAATAATAATAATTCTTATTTGGAGAATTAAATTGTATATTTAAATTATAGAAATAATATTAAAAATGTTTTTTTTTCTTTAATTATTTTGTTTATAGTATTTAATTTTTAGTATTACATTAATACTGCCGTGCCGAGGAAAAAAGTTGATAAGTCGCAAAATTGATAATTTGTCAAAAATGAGTTTTTTATATTAATCGATTCAGTGGATTCTGCATCTATCTGTAATAATAAAAAAATTAACTAAAATTTATTTGCAATTTTATAATCAATTTAATTTGGAGAAAAGACACACAAATCTTACAATTGATATAAAAAAACTGTACTTACATGAACATTTGGACACTGCCTTCAGAACACTTCATATTTCCCGAAAAAAAGACCGTAACATCACTTACGGTCTTTTTCGCTAGTAAATGCGACGAGATTACGGCCATCGATACAAATTAAAAAAATGTTTTTAGTTACGGTTTTTTTGTTCGGCTTTAACGTTTGTTTAAATACTATTTTCCAAATTTAAAAAGACTTAACTTCATTTGGTGTTTCACCGCCGAATGATTAACACGTGTTAAATAATTTTATCAATTAAGAATCAATCAAATAATAAAAATAATATATTATGTACCGTTTTCTTAATAAGTTTATTAATTAATAAAAAAAAACAAAAAAATTATTATGTATCTTTTTTTAAACATTTCTTAATTAAACCAAAAAAAAAATTTATTGTGTACTGTTTTTTTTAATCAGTGTATTAATTAATAAAAAAATGATTAAATTTGTATATTATTAATTCAATTCAAAACCTTTATTTATTCTTTAAGATTCAATTCACTTTTAAATCAAATACCGATATGTAGTTGACACGCTACAATAAAAAATGTCACTTTTCTTAACTTGTAAAATTAGTCATTTTTCGACAGATTTACTGAAGACAAAGCCGTACGTGCACTTACGGCTCTTTTAAATGATTTTTTATTTAAAAAAATCACCAAAGAGCATTTTCGATGTTCTTTAATTAAAAAAGTAATTTTGTATTGCAGACTCAGAAAAAGCGAATCATTTTAACCTTAAGAGACGTCAAATGTCATTAAAAATCATTTTCAAGGTTGTTTGTTAGTTCGAATAGTTTTTTGCATTTTTCTCGAATTTACGTTTTATGTACTTGTCAACTTTTTGAATGTGTACGGCAAAATAATATCAAATGTATTAGGTATAATGAAAATGCATATCAAATTGTGCTGATCGAGTGACTGTTGGTGCTATTTTATCACCACTGTTTGAAATGGCTCAGGTGAGCTTCAACTCTGAATCGAGTGATGCTGCTTTAATGTTTTACGTTATCATAACGGCTGACGCACTGCAGCCTCGCTTTAGGTGATGAGTTACATAATCACACAAGTTTTATACTATGTACTCCTGAACTGCATATAAATAACGGCCACATATATTCTCAGGGCATGTAACTCCTTACTTAAGGCAAATTCTCTTGGTATCTGGCAAGTAAATTTCTTCGTTGCTTGTTCCCTCCTACCTAGAATACGGGTTTTCGATTCACATAAATTGAGGCAAGAACTGACAACGCTATTCCTTGAAGTCGTTCAGCTATGGCTCGAGCCCCGAAGGAACAAACTAATCGAATCAAGATCTATGCGTATTCGAACTTGCCACAATACCGCAGTGGTCTCGGGTTGGTCATTTAAGTTGAGATAATAGCCAAGAGAATCGCTTTGTGGTGACCAACTCACCTTTGTCACATTTTAGTACTAATATTCGGAGAACATTTTCTTTTTCTCAAAAGTAAATAGTGTTTATCAAACTAAAACCTAACAAGGCTATTTCATTTTATTCCTCAGTGTTTTAAATGTTCTTTTCAATAACAGAAAATGTTATTGCAAATCAAAGCTACAAAAATCAAAATCAGCATTTTACTTGTATGAAACCTTTTAAGTGAACAATACAATTGATTATTATAAGTGAATCGAAGAAACACGAAATGTTCTCTTCAAGAATATTCATATGTATACGTGTTTGTGTACCATAGTTGTATGTAGTACACTTGCAGGCATACGTACGTTATATATTTCACTCTGTGAGGGTAGTAAACGTGCTGGAAACGAATGCAACAGGTTGTGGCACTGAGCTACGATTTGGTACAGTTGAGTATAGTTTGATTTGGTTTTCAAGGGTAACATCAGAAGATGAAGCGTGGTTAAGAGAGCGCAGAATGTTGCAGTGCGTTAGTTAAAAAGCAAAGGAAAATCTACCGAGGTATAATGGAAAAGTTAACGAAGTTTTCAACGTCGATCCATATCCGATAGAATGGAAATGATGAGTAAAGGAACATCAACTAAAATTCACTAATTGAGTCTTCTTTCGTGACAATCGGACCGAAATCACTTGAAAATGCTTTTATAATTCAATATTGAAAACGTTGTCACTAAAAGAATTATGAATTCATCTCATTGAATTAAAAAAAAGGGGAAAAAACTGAAAGAGTTTGGAGTCAATTTCATTGAACTAACAAAATCAACTAAACCAACAGAACATAAATAACAAATCGAATAGAGGTAATGCAATGACGGTTTAAATTAAACAGGAAAAAAAATCAAAATAAATGTATGACGAGCTGAAAGAAATAACGAAACATGTTTTATGTGTTTCAAACGTAACTTAATTCGTTTTTCCTTTTAAAGCTTCACGTTCAGAAATGTTTACATGGTAAACAGTTTTAAATTAATGATAAAACTTGATTGGAAAAATCCGTAAGTCTGATTAAAGTTTCATTGTTATTTTCAAGGTACTTTGTTTTCTCCAAAATAGAATTCTAATAAAAATTTTCATTTAATTATACGAAAATAAAAATGTATATAAAATACTAAATTTAAATATGCACCTGATTGCAAAACTTAAGAAACAGGTATAATATATTTATTATTTACATTGACATATTTATTAAAACATCAATTATTGTTTAATTATCCAGACAGAAAAGTACCATCGGGCCAATGTTGGCCCAGTATTGGATATATTGGTCCAATATTGGTTGCCAATAGTAGTTTTCAACAACAATCCAAAACCTGTATTTGATATAATTCTGGGTTTCAACATAATATTTGTAACCGACGCAAATCCAATATTAGTCCAGCATTGGTTCCAACAATGGTTTCCGATTTCAGTCCAATATTAGGTTCAAATATTGATCCAACGTTGGATTCCGATGTCATTCCAATATTGATAGCCTAGAAATAAAAGAAATATATATATGGTTTTTTTAAATATTTCAAACAATTTGAGAAATATTTTTAAAGTTTTTTTTTGCACAAGCAAGTCATATAGAATTAATTTAAAAATAAATAAGGAATTAAAATTCGCCTTGTCGGTAACAAGTTCGTGGTCTAATGGTCAAGGTGTGTCATCGATGGAGAGTCAGCAGCGGGCAGTTGTAGGAGGACAGGAGTTCGATTAATTTTAAAATAAATTAACTACAAATTAATTAAAAGAAATATAATACATTTTTCAAATTTTGATGTTTACATAAAAAAAATAATAATAAAAAAAAGAAAATAAATAAAATAAAAAGTAAATTAAATCTATGGTATGTTGGCAAAATCGGAGTAACTCATGTTACAAAAATGAAATCAAATCAAATTTTGATATATTTTTATTTCTTTTAATGTACACGTGTAAAAATTTAGTATATTAATTTGATTAAAATAATAATAATAATAATAATAAACTAAATGTTATCATACAGCTCAATTTAACAAAATAAACTAAATGTTCAAAACATTCAAGTCCAAGTATTAAGAATACAATGAAAAGCAAATAAATATTGATAAATTGTATTTACTTAGTAAACAATGGATTTTAGCATTATAAAATTGTTTTTTTATTGATAAAAACAGTTAAAAGTATAATTAAATGAATAAACTCTTATTATACTTAATTCATAAATGTTAACTCAAGTTTTGTCTGTGGAGGACATTATATCAGTGGAGGAAAACTAGAACTGGTTAACTACATTTTTTTAAATGGAGTTTAATGTTTCTGATTTAATAATTGTCCTTAATGAGTTTATAATAATTTTAATTTTATTCATGATATTTAGCAGAAATACACTGTCAAAAATGTTCTTGATATAATATATATTTCTGTGGCTTCCGATAATAACCAGGTATGCCCTATACCTGCAATAGAAATATAAACTTAATTTTGTATGGTTTAATTGATTTAATAAAAATATTTTCGTTAAGTTTCATCAAGATCTACATAAATGCAAAATAAAAAAATTATTTTGTTGATTCAAAAGATAAAATTAAATTAAAAAACTTAAAATGCTTTTTTTTTAAGTTTTATGAAAATGTTTCTTACCTGGTTATTACCGGAACCCACAGATTTAATATACCGTATATTATTCATTTTTTAATATTGTATATGAAATTTAAAAAAATGATTTTATCAACTATTTTGAGGTTAGAATGTATTCTAAAATTAAGAAAATAAGGAATTAATTAAATTTAAATTTAAGCATAAGAAAAAATTTCAATTACATTTGTACTAATACATGTTCATTGATGCATTTTTGAGCAGTTTAGTAATCAAAAATAACAATTACAGTGGAACTTCTATTTCTCGAACTGCCATTCCTCATAAACTTGTATTCCTCAAAGCAAAATGCTTGCCTTTTGAGAAAATGTCTATTCCTCGATCAAATTTCCACTTGATTCCTTAAAATTTTTTATTTGGCCGAAATAAACTTATGGAAATTTTAAAATTTTTGTTCATGTTTAAGTTTTCATAATATAATAGAATTTTACAATTACATTTTTAAAAGCAAACTTTAATTTATAATCAAAATATTTTGAGTTAAGGTTTATACTGTTTACATTTAATTGTAGCTATGTGTCAGTTAGCCACGATGCCGTCAAAAAATGTAAATGTTAACTGTTACATAAAAAATTGAAATGATCAATACCGCAAGTAAAGTTTCAAAAAAAGTCAAATATTAGAAAGCTTGAGGAGGGACAACGATTTAAACAGAATAACATTCAATTTCAAATCGATAACTTAAATCAAGTCGTTTTATTTATTCAAGTTATAATTGGGATTTAATAGCTCAGATGCGAGAGTAATATCGCAACATCTCTCGTTAGTAAAATTTTATAATTATTATTACAAGACGCCTTCTCAATTATGAAGTTTTAAGATTTTTTCCAAGAAGAGTAAGTCAAGTTAATTTTTGGAGTCCAATTAAGGTTGTGCAGCCAGTGTATTGTAAGTCTGTAAGGGGATAAGTGAACGTGTTGACGACCATCTCTTTAGTAGAAAGGTATTCAATCTTGGGAGGATAGTCTTTCAAGGCTTGTCTTATAAAATGAAATCGTATGCTGATATGATTTGTTCTAAATTGAAAGACTGGATTGGCAGCTGACTTCTATGCTAATTGGTAATTTTTTAAAGATTTTTAAAACCTAACTCTTCCAAAAAAGTTTTTTACTATTGACTTTCTTTTACAGATTTCGACAAGCTCATATACTCTACCTCAGTTAATGATTAGGCTACGTTCTTTGATTTTCTCGAGAACTAGGAAATAGCGGACTCGGAAAGTGCGAACACGAATCTAAAAAATGATTTTCTGTCGAGACTATATTAGGACAACTTCGGACAGCTACATACATAAAAGCTGTAATTAGTTCTCTGAAGAAGTATTTTGACGTTTTTCCCTCCTTTGTAGGACTTACCTTCAATTGTATAGTTGTAATCATCGAAGTGCTGATCAGTTTCGTCTCAGGCATTTGGAACTTGTGATTAAATTTCCTAATGTATTCACTTTGACATAAAATGATTTTCTTATCTGCTCGATTTGGAATTCCAAGCAGTATCTGATCTCTCCAAAATTGCGTACATCGAATCTTGTAGAGAGTCTCTAATAAATTTGTTATGTTCTGCCCAGAAGTAGAAGATGTCGTCTATATAGACTAGGACAAACGTGCGGCATTTGCTTTTGGTGTCGACACGGCATGGAAGCCTATAAAACTCTCTAGGTGTAGAGGGTAGGAGGGAAATAAAATACTTCTCGCGGTCTTAACAGGTGTTGTTGCTTTGCATTGAGGGGTTAAACCCCCAAAGGCTGGGGACGGAAACTCGAACAAACCCTGATTCAATTGCCTTACGAATCACTTGGAGTACCTCTCACTCTGCCCCATATGAGCTGCGTGGGCTTAAAGTGAGGCTGCATGGGTTCTCCCAGCCGAAGACGTGGGGAGCGTAGACAGTCCTTTCAAGACCCTAATTTGGTAGTGCGTAATGGTCAAGCAGATCGGACTCCTTGTCGCAACGGGGGAGCTCCAGTGTCTCCGTACATTTTGGAACTGTTCAAGCAAAGGCCGTGCCCCGGGAAATTAGGGTAGGTATGACGTTATTGAGGGTATACCATTTCCTAGTAATTTTGGCCTGCCCCTTCATGCACGTCGCGTTGTTACACTTTAATAGATACGAAAAAGCCCCAAGAACATAATAAAAAATCAGCAGAAGACAGAATAGACATCCCAGTAGATACAGCAGATAACTGCAGGTGGAACATATGCAGAGTAAAGAAACGAAAAGCTCAAAACAACTAACAACAACGCCGAGTCAGCAGACTATGAGCACGCGGTCTGTGTTTTTCAATAGTGTCTAGAAGAAGGCTATAGTTCCACCAAGCCAGAGTGATGAGGATCTGACAGCAAGTAACATTCAGCTATCAAAAAATAAAAGAGGAAAGCCTTGGATAAATGAACATTACTTTCCAAGTAGATTTTCATAAAGAATTAATAGGAAGAATATATGTTTTGAAAAATAGTTTCGATAAGTTTCTGGCTCTAGACAAAAGTATTGCGTCTGATGAAATTTTGCAAACAAAAACTATGAAGAAAAATACTCATACGACGCCAGTTCAGTTCAGAACACCAAAAGAGTTGAAATCAAAGACTACGTCGGCTTTTCTCAAACGCCACCAGCTCAGCAAAACCCGTTAGAGGAAAAGGTTGCTACAGAGGAAGTCAAGTGAGTCACCTTAGAAAGACAATGAAACGAAGAAAGCCTCAAGAAGGCAACAAAACCTGAAGTTCGAGAATTGAAAGAGGTTCCTGAGCCACCAGAGCCCTCTTCAGTTACTAGAGAAGCTTCTTACAAAGCCTGGCAGAAAGTTGGGAGAACAAAAAAGTCACAATTAATATGAAATAACAGACGCTGCTCGCACGCTCTGCGAAAATCAAAGTTTCACAACTGATGTCCCTAGTTGTCAACACATGTGATGCATTCATGACTAGATACACTTAAAAATCGTCACTCTCCACTTTACGGGTGGAATGACAGGATAGCACAGCTCTGAAAAGTCATGGAGGAGAGCTCAAAAAGAAAGAGGACAGGTTGAATATTTAGAATTGAGACAAGAACATATAGAGGCCGCGTTTTAAACAAAGCTATCAAGAGCAATAAACGGCGAGGGCAAAAGGAACTTTACGAGAAAGTTGAGTAGGTTGAAAGTTGACAGTAAAGGAGAAAGAGAGACCTGAGTGACCGCCAGTTTGGATTCAGAAAAGCCACATCAATAGTGGATGTTATCAGCATCGTGATGGACATTGCTTGTAAAGCTATCAAAGGAAAACTTCAGAACGGTGGTTCAAAAGAGTATTGTGCCATTATCACACTGGATGTGAAAAATGCATTTAACTCAGCATTGTGGAAACACATCCTGGAGGCGATTAGTTCAAAAGAAGTCTCAGCTTATATCAGGGAAATAATCGCGAGTTATTTCAGCGACCGTTCTCTGATATACAACACTGCTGGAAAGTGGTAGAGTTTCATACGGCTTGGTCCTTGGTCTGGGTGCACTACTGAGGCTTCTTTTGTCTAATGGAGTGACAACCGTGGGATTTTCAAATTATGTTGCAATGGTAGTCGTCGGTAAATTTCTGGATCAAGATACATAAAGTGCAAATAAGATCATTAAAATTATTCGAAAACGACTTACATCTGTTGGCTTTCAGCTAATGAACCTTAAGACCGAAGTAATCTCTGTGACCAGCAGAAAGGCGAATTAAACCATTACCGTCAGAGTCGGTGACTGCAAGATAACGTCAAAGCCATCCCAGAAATAGTTGAGCTTCCAAATAGATACAAGAATGAGCTTTGATGAACACCTTCAGATAGTGGGCACGAAGGCTGCGCGCGTGACCAATACTTTATTTAGGATCATGTCTAATATTTGCAGAGCTGTCGTAAGTTGCTCACCAACGTCGTGATCTCTATTCTGCTTTATGCGGTGTCGATATGGTCTCTAGCCATGAAGGCCAAGTCATATATTCGAGATATAACACCTGATTATCACAGAGCAATTTTGCGAGTTATTTGTACATTTCGCACAGTCTCTTATAAGGATGTGTGTATGATATCAGGGATGCCGCCGATCGAGTTCGTAACTGAAAAAAAGAGCTCGAATTTATATAAGACTGCAAGATTATCGCAATGGAAAACGTCGTGACATTACAAAAGAGACTCTCTAAAAAGAGGGAGTAAAATCTTTTAGAGGGAGAAAAACTGTACGATATCAAAACTCAGACTGTTTTCAGCAGTCCTCTAGTTGGTAAATGAAGCCATTATTATTTTGGGATTTCCTAAGTCCCCGCTTACAATTTCCATTCTTGAATCAATTATGGAGTCTTGAATGGTTTTTTTGCAACAGAAGTAATAATAATAATAATAAGAAACTAAAAATTATAACTACTTTATTTATCTAAATCTTATTTTTAAAAAATTTATGAATTTTAATGTTTTTAAAATTTAAGATTTTCCAAAATTTTGAAATTTGACATTGTATATTAATTATATCATAAGAACTCGCCAGAATTAACGCCAGAAAGAGGAGTCAAATAAAGGATTCTTTTATATTTCTCATCTACGTAATGGATAAACCACTGAGAATAATTTCTAATGAGATTAAAGTCCATCTAGGAGGTGTTTTACTATTTTTAATTGAGAGTAACGCACCTGTCATAGTTTGTGGACTAAGCATTTTGAAATTGCCTCTGTTCATATCGTTTATAAAATATAGATATCTTAATCGCAATTGGGAACCCAACCATGAGCAGTTTCTGAGATTGCTCTAGGAAGGAGTGGACAAGTCTTTGAAACAAATCATAACTGATAGAGACATTGTTGACTCTAAACATAAGATCCGTAAATATTTTAAGAGGATGTCAAATACCGACATTACCGACATTGCAGTTTTTCAATTATTATTGTTAATACTGAAAAGTATTAATCCATATTAAATCATTTGATTTTCTCACTCACAAAGAGTCATACAGACTATTGAAAATTCGTTTTTGTAAAGAAATGCACGCAAAAATAGGGACCGCGTTTTTAAGGTTACAAATAAAACGCGGTCCCTAAATACGACGACAATTCTCATTTACCAAGACTTTCTTCTAAACGAAATTATTCTCCCAATATTAAAGATTCGAATGAATATACGATCTTTATTTAATTCACAAAATTGATAATTTTATTATAAAAAAGTCCCTAACTCTCTGAACGTAGAACTTTCACATCCTCTTAAGTTCGTATGGTTCGTACTTTTTAGACGTAATTTTGACTTTTATTCTTTAGCTCTTTTGTAATGATATTATTATTTGTAAATGTCAATAATGAGGAACTAAAAATTCATGTGAACTTAAAGTAAATTTTTTATATTATGCATAGCTATTAGGATTTTGTTCTAGTGTTAGATAAAAAAAAGGATTTTCATCATTATTACTACTTAAAAAAATACCTAAAATTATTTTCTACATATTAGTCCTAGCTTATAGTAAAAATATAACTAGCAAAAAAACTTTAATAGAACGTTTTCGTAATCGTTGCAAAAATTGATTTATTATATATATAATATATTGTATAAAACATAAATTTAAAATATCAAGATATAACGTTTAATTGTATTGAACCTCAGACATTACTAATCACTGAAAATAATTTTCGATAAATGCAATGACGACCTTAAAGTGTATTGAATAAGTAAACGTGTTTAGCTAATTACTTGTTTTTTATGCGGATTCAATAGTCAATTTTGTTTTTATTTATTTATCGAAGATATTCAATAAAATTTATCGTTTAAGATTGGTATCTTGAAGCATTCTAAATATATAAATGCAAAAGTTAAAATTCAAGTAAAATAAATGGTTCTATAGATGGAAACCAAAAAAGAACTCAATTTTAATGTTGTCTCATTGTGAAAATTATTTGTAATGAAAACTGAATAGAAAAATCATATTTCATTTTCTGATAATCTTTTCTGAGGATACAAGTGTTAGCACATATGTTCATATTAAGTTTTCAATGCGTTTAGAGCGTGATCCTCATTTTTCTTTAATACTATAAAAACACTTTTTATCCCATCTCTGATAAAATTAAGTATATCCATTGTACATCTACATAGCTATGCTACAAAGTTATAGCATTGTTACGTCATAAAAGTATTATTTGTAATAAGAAAAGAATTTGTATCCCATTCCACTGAAATTATAGCTTGTAAAATCGAAATTTTAATTTAAAATTGTAAATACTGTTTAAAATTCAAGAAAAGCTCTTTAACTAGAACATTCTAGATCATAAATTTATTATATTAAAAAAAATTGTTTATAAAAATTTGAATTATATTTTTCTGTATCATCCAAATGAAGTAAATCTTATCGCAACATTTAATACAACAAATACTTTCGTTTGATGAAAATTCCATCTTCATACTTAAATTTATTTGTATATACCAGTTTTAAAATGACAAGACGTCCTTCGGTAATCATACACCGTTAATATACATAATAAAACTTCTGATCACATTATGAAAACGAATATAAATGTTCTGTGATGCAAAATCACATACTTCATGCGCTATTCAAAAATGCTATAGAAAATAAATTTATAGTGAAACTCTATAAAATTACATCCATAAACAAATTTTCAGTTATCTGTACCAGGCTCTTGCAAATTTTTTTAATTAAAAATTGCCACGTTTTCAAATCTGTGGCTTAGAGGCAAAAGCAAGTAACTCCATTTCAAAATCGCTAAAATTAATTTCCTATTTAGTATCCTGAGTCAATCAGTTTTTATCAAGTCAAATTGAGTTAAATGAATATCATTAAGTATTACCTACATTAGGTCGTTTTCAAAAATTGCATACAATTTCTTAGTAAAAATAGCTGACAGATGGTAAATAAAACTGAAAATTTAATGTTTTTCAAAAATGAAGTTATTTGTTATTGCCTTTTAGCCCCAGAAAAATGCAATATTTTTTAAACACATTTAATTCAATAAATTTCTTGAAGCTTTATATAAAAATCCACTTTTATACGCAAAAAAATTTAATTACCAATTTCTTGTCGTGATAAACATAAACATTTTCTCGAAAATAATTATGCATAAACGAAATTTCCTGTTTTAAATGTATATTGCACAATCAAGCAATTTGAATTTAATCAACTTTTTTCTTCCTCCCCTGAGTGTTATTTGATAACAATATTTAAATTATACTTGTTTGCAGAATAAACAAAGTTATTTGTCTCGTTCAGAGATTAACACGATGATTAATTGTTTCGGATGTGTCAAAAGGCAATCGATGAAAATCAAGGCCAGTGTCGAGAAACAATTAGCCACTAGACCATTGAAACGCGTAACCTCCTTTTAAAAGACAATAACAGTCCGTCGAGAATATGCTAACTTCGTTGGGAATTTTTCTCCAT
The DNA here is from genome assembly GCA_022817325.1 of Idris sp. 1 HC-2018. Classification (NCBI taxonomy): domain Eukaryota; kingdom Metazoa; phylum Arthropoda; class Insecta; order Hymenoptera; family Scelionidae; genus Idris; species Idris sp. 1 HC-2018. The sequence continues at coordinate 9,695 of JABFPM010000869.1, read as the reverse complement.
TATCGCATATTGATTGTTTCGCTATAATTGATGTTTATCTCATTATCAATTTCTCGTTTTGAAGTTACTTACTTTTCTCACATTTGTTTACTTTTCCTGATATAATTCACAATAAAGATGTAAAATTTCGTTTAAATTGTATACTTTTACCATCGCACGTATAAAAGTCCAAAACAATGTTTAATTTCTTAGTAAAATTAAATTTTCTCCAAAATACTTGGTAGATTTTAAATTGCAACATTTAAGGTAACAGGAAGCGCAAACAAATTTCCTTATGACAATTGCGAGAATATGTAGGATATAACTATTTCGAGTGACATAACCCAAAAAAAATGTTTTTACCTGCATTTTTAGGTAATATTATGTTAATTTACATGAATTAAAAAAAATAAACATTCTTATTTTTCAGTAGAAAAATGGAAGATTCCACAATTCAAGAAAAGTGTAATAAATTTTGAACGATCCATAACGATTTTTAAATGTACGTATTATGATTTCAATATTAAACGGAAAGGCTCAAAGTATTATTTAAATAACAATTAATTTAATAAAAAGGATCAATGAGGAATGAATATCGATTTGACTATATAGTGTTAAATTAGGGTTTCTATAGGTATAATAATAATAAAAAAAATTGCATTACAATAGTTTCCTTCGAACCATTCAAAAAATATTAAAATACAGTTTCTAAAATTAATTTTACTTCTTATATAGAATAATATAATATAAAAATATAAAACAATAACTTTAAATTTTTATTTTCTGTTTTAGATTACATTGACAATGTGAGTAATAAAGAAAATGAGTAGTATAGCTCATTTATTACATCAACACTCATAAAAATATATTTTATAAGAATAAAAAGCTACAATTCCTAATAAAATTTTAAGAACGACGCAATTGTTAATAATCTGCAAAACAAATTTAAGTTTTAAATGAATAATATTTACAAATTCTATTTTAAGAAAGAAATAATCACGAAAAGCGTGATTTCTATTATTCTCATAATTTGTCTCTTACATCAATATTTAATTATACCAAAATGTAGTTTATATAATATATAACACAAATTAAGCCTGCTATTATAAGCAGCTAGATACAGGTACTACTTTCTTTTATTTAACTAAATTTTTTATTCAAGTTTTTTTACGCACGAAATAAAACTTAACATCCATGGTTTGCAAATGTAGGTTGTAGCATACATTCCTCTTTTTTTTCGAAAATAATTATTTTTTTAGTGATCAATCGTTTTCTTTTACATTCTACCCAAACATTATTTCATGATTTTTTATGGTTCCTAGAAAAAAGATTATTTATATGTATTAATAATGAAACAATCAATTTTTTTATGAACTAAGAAAGGAATATTGCAATTCTTTATGATCATGTAAAATTTCTTTTCAAATAAAAAAAAAAAAAAAAGTAATACACATTAAATCAAAATATTTTTGCTTCAATTTTGTAAAATACCAGACAATTTGTACATGTTTATACAAAATTTTGCAGTAAATTAATTTAATTGGCCTCATTAAATTAATGTAATAAAATAAATCATCTGAACTTTACTATAAACACTTGTAAATTTCTTTTGCGCATGAAACATATTTCTATAAATTAATTTTTTGTGTTGATTTCAAAATAATTGAATAACATAATTAAGACCTTAAGAACCATATTAACAAACCTTACATAAAAAACAAATTAGTCTTTATATTGAATCAATCAATTTCCTTTTCATCGCATATAGTGTATATTATATTCACTAACTTCTATAGAACAATACAGTAGATGTTCATAATTCATAGTTCCTTGCATTCAAATATAATTTTTATCTTTACTGATCGGTAAATTATAGATTTTACAGTATCTTATTCTTATATATGCAAAAAAATGTTATTCTGCACAATATCTGGAGCAATAAAACAATATCGATGAAAGCAAGAAAAGGTTACTGGGGAATCGAGATCAGGCCTCTCATTCTTTATTCTTCTGAATATACCATTTTTAGAATCTCTCTTTTTTTATGCTATTGTATTATGTGTTTATCATTGGACGAGCAGGTTACGTCGCGGGACAATAGAAAAGGTCGCGAGATCTGACATTTGCAAGCTAATAAACGTGTTCGCGAGAAAACTTACGTATAATGATCTTTGGATGGATCCACGAGTTGAGAGGCAGCGAATGCACACACCCATCCGAAATGCAAAAAATTTACAATTTTTCGTACTTTTTTTGCAATTATTTTGTTATACACCAACGGTATACAAATCGTTTTTCAAAACATTTATGTCGTGCCTTTCCATGGTGCTTGTAAAATCGAGATTGATACTGAATAAGGGGGCTTGTGCAAATGAAATCACATGTCAGATTCTCTTGAAATTGATCGATGCTTGTGAAATCGTTATACAAAATATCAACTACAAGTAAAAGAATATATTTACTGATCAATGAAATTGGATCAAATTGTCAAAAATGACATATCGCAGTTTGTAATAGAATTAACTTAATTTATTTGCCCAAAACTCTAGTTTTGAAAGTGATTTTTTTCCTCATATTTGAAGTAATCAAAATTTAAACTGAGAAATGTAATGTAAAATAAATGTTGAATTACAGAACTTGTGTACATATTTATACGTAACTCTACTACCTGCAATATTATACTAGAATCGTTCGCAATATATATAGTAACAGAGCAGAGCAAATTGAAACAAATTCAAAACATGCTGCTAATTTATCCGCGAACATTTCATAACAATCCGCAAAATTTATAACTTTTCAAAGCGTATTAAGAATCCCCACGTGCTCGAGTCATATTTCTTGAATCAAATAAACGACGTGCAACATTGCAGTACTTTCACATAATAGAGTTCATTATTTATATGCATTAGAGAGATGACTCTTCCAATTTAACTGTCGTAAAATGACCACAAGCTTTTTTTCTTTATGATAAAGAAAACCGATCCTAAAGAGAATAAAAGTAACCACAGCGAAATAAATAAATTGTAAAACAAAAAAATGACACATAGAAAGGATGCAGAAGGTTCGTCTAGAACAAGTGCAGAACCTTGGTTAACAATGTTAAATGCGATATTACTTGAAGAAGAAGAAAAAAAAATTAGTTTGTAGGAATAAATATGATTAATTATTGTAATTTTATAATTCTAATTTATATATCCGATGCAAAATCATTGTTATGAAAATATGTCAACAAACTTATACTTATATATTCCATAAGACGGAAAAATTATGAATAAGTTAGGATGATGTTATACAATTATTTTGCTTTTTTTGTAGTTCATTTTAATGCTTGAAAATGAGGAGTTCTCAGCGCTACGAAGCAGATCAGCAAAATAGTGTTGTAGCAGAGGCAGTGAGAAGAAGAATTGAGCAAAATAGTGGGGCTGATGTGAGTGGGGAAACACTGGGAGATGGTACTTTGTTATGTCGCTGGTGGTCTTTGTGCGTATACGTAGATCCAAGAGACGATTGTGTGTTAGGCAGTGTGCGGCCTGGCTGGCACAGCCAGGTACCAAATGCCACAAGGTCACGCTCACGATTCTACAACAGCTCCGAGACGGAAAACGTGCAACAGAGAACAAGAAAGAGAAAGAAAGAAAAAGACACACACAACAGACAGGATCATCATCGTCTTACCCCTCCCCTCATGCCCCTTCAAACTCCACAGATCCTCTTGTTCTAAAATTCTATGGTTACCACTTCACAGATGCGCTTCACTGTATGTACGTCTCTGTATACGTGTTCATTACATCTGATTACGTAGCTTTGAACCAAACATCAACAGATTTCAAGATAGAAGAAGAAAACGCATTGATTGTCGGTTTTAATTCAAACGTAATAATGTTGATTCAATTAATGCAAATGGATTTTCGTTTTTTAGGTGCACCTGTTGAATGATAATTGAAACTTAAAATAAACTTAATGATGCAAATACACTTTTTACATGTTTTAACGGTGGAAAATTTTGATTCCAATGTTCTAGGTGTATTTATTTGTCCACGTATTAATGGAAAGTTTTCTTCACAATTTAAAAGCTCACGTTTTCATGAGTGACACCTGAAATGAAAACAACAACAATTATTAATTGAAGATGAAATTATTTTTTATGATTGCGATGGCAATAATTACAAAACAATTTGACTTAATTACGACGTTTGTTTCTTTGACAAAAAACGTGAGTCAGCTGTTTTTGCTTTTGGTATGCGTTGACGTATTCTTCTGGGATTTTAATAATGACACGCAACAAAACTTTTCACAAAGTATAGAAAAAATGCGACAGATAAATGAAAAGAGGATGTTCTTTACATTCAACCAGTTTTGTTTCCTATCTAAATTATTTAGATGGTAAAAAACTCATCTATATTAAGAAAAGAAAAAAAGAAGAAACAAAAAAAAATCACGAACTAGTAACAAAATGTGCCTGTAAATCTAATAGGTTTTGCTTACTAAAACATAGCTAAGATACCTCACAAAAGTTTATTAAACTCAAGAAATAGTGGTTGCACATTATTTTTCATTCAAAAATTATTACAAATAAATAAAATCAATTAATTATAGTATATAATTAGATAAAGTATATTTTTTTAAAAGACGATAATAAGATATTCATATCACAAATTGCATCGTTGATGATTCGCTGTATTTTCTGTTCAATAAAACCTATCATAGGTAACTTAACTTTCAATATAATTACTCTGCAATATTTCTTTTACTTTTTATATATGAATTTTTGAATTATAAAAATCTGTAACTTTAGCCCCAATTATAGTGTATTTATTCTTTTAAATTCATTGTTTAGTGATTATCCAAAGACGTTTTTTAACATGCCTAAAAGACGAAAATTGCATTCACGGAAAGAGAATTGGAGTCATCGTTAGAAACTAGGCAGCAAATCAAAAATTCTATTTACAAACAGGATCCTTTACAAAAACAACTGTTTAATCTAGAAACAGTAACACAGGCAAGGGTACTTTTTTATTTCAACATTTTTAATAATAAATAATTATAAGTCACTAGCTATATAAACCACTGCCAGATTTCATGAAAGTCAATGCTGAACAGTGTACATACATTTAACACCCTCCTTTAGGGTTACCAACACTATCATTTTAACACGCAGTTCTAAACTCCGGGTTCAGAACGATTTCTCCGGATCAAAAATTCTAGTATTAAATCTCCGGATTGCCGATAAATGAGTTTTATAAATATTTTTTAAAAACAAATAAAAATAACATTCAAACATTTTCTATTAAAAATTAATCTAGATTACTTTTAGTTTTTTAGAAAGCGGCTTTAAGTATTTTGAGTGCCCTTTTTTAACTAATAATACTGTACAGTACGCTGTATCGAATTTTTTTTTTTTTTAATCGGCTGGCCCTCTTAAATTGAGGGTGTTTTCGATGAGAAAAGACGGAGGCCACACATTTTTAGTAACTTTTTAAAGAGTTTAGGGGGCGCGCGGGGATTCAAAAACCCTATTTTGAGTACTTTGTTTACAATTGCACTCGTAAAATGGTTTACATCAATCGGATTACGCCAGCTTTTGGATATGTGATTCCTACATAAATGACCTTTATGGGTCTAACAAATTTATTCAGCTCCGCCTTTATTTAACCTTGAGCCCGGCCTATTAAAATTCAACGTTTTTGAAACATTTGACGAAAAACGTGATTTTTTGCTATAAATTATGTTTAATATCATAAAACCTAACCAAAAGTATGTCAGAAATTAAATTCTACTAAGATTTAACATTTAAACTCATTATTAGTGATATTTTGTCACAAAATTATTGCTAATATTGCTAAATATGCGTTAAAATGTTAAATTTTAGAATTTGATTTCTGAAATACGATAAAATACTTTTGGTTTGAGTTTTATGATATTAAATTATAATTTAAAGCAAAAAATCTTTTTTTTTTCGTCAAATTTGTCAAAAAAAAGTCTAATCTCAATAGGCTGGGTCCAAGGTTAAATAAAGACGGAACGGGATAAATTTGTGTGGCCCTTGAAAGGCATTTATGTGGGAAAAAAATATCCAAAAACGTGCTTAATTCGATTGATGTAAACCATTTTACGATTATAAATGTAAACAAAGTACTCAAAAATGGGGTTTTTGGACCCCCGCGCGCCCCCTAAACTCTTTAAAAAATTACTAAAAATGTGTGGTCCTCATCTTCTCTTATCAAAAACTTTAATTTGAGAAGGCAGTCGGCCAAAAAATATTTTAAAAATTTGTAACCGTCAGTTTATGCGACCGAAAAATGCGAAAAAATTGAAAAAAGTCGATTTTTTTATTGCAATTTTGGATACTTTGAACCTTCTACTATAATGTAATCGAAGTCAAATTTCGATATACGTATTATAAACAATGTTTTTTAAACAATTTGTTGAGTAAAGCGCAGCAGCGTCTATTCTGTTATGCTTGGGTATGAGTTATATTTGCATGTTAAATTAAATGAACGTAAACGGGCTAAATTAGCTGCTGAAAAAGCTAAAGTAGCCAAAGAAGATCCTAGTTATGGCCCGGGCATCGCAGATTAAAATATTATGTTTGTACATAGTGATTAGATATGAAAAAACGTTGCCAAACTTTAAACGCGATTATCTCGTAATTTAATTTTTGGTAATTTTTTGAACATAACTCAATTTTTCTCAGTCAAATTTCAACCGATTTACCTGAAATTCAGCACAGTTATTCTTGATAGAATAATAAAATTTTCTGCTAAACAGAATTTTTATTTATTTTTTTAAACAAAAGTTATCCTATTTTGAATATGAAAAATACGCCAAAATAGTACTAAAATAGCCTATTTTGTGCACCTGCGCGCCTAAACAAGCATTACTTCTCACCAAGTCAAAAAATTAAAAATCCGTCTTACAGAAAGTTTTATTATGCTATCAAGAATAACTATGTCAAATTTCAAGTTAATCGAATGAAAATTGAATGAGAAAAACATGGTCAAATTTACCCTATTTTCAACCCTTATCGTTGAAAAAAAGGGATAGGTCATATTTTTGTGGCGGTTTCAACTGATTTTTCTTATTCAGCCCATTGACAACTACAAAATATCAAAAAACCATGTTATTTTATTAAAAATTGTGGGTTTAAGCCGTTTAGGTCGCACCTTCCCTTAAAGAAATTTTCTCATTTAAACTCCTACAATCTATTATTATTATAAAGTATAAATTAAAATGTAATAAATTCATTGCTGAAAATGTACATTATTACAACCACTTTAACTTTGTAAACTCAAAAACGGTCCAATTTGACTTTAGACACTTCTAGAAGCAGAATTATTCAGAACACAATTTGCAGTCAATTTTCTTTCTTTGTTTTACATTCGCGAACTAAAAAAGATAGCTTGAAACACAACTGAATTTACTAACACCGCAACCATTGGCGGTAAAATTGCGCGCGCTTTGGCGCAAATTCGTTTATTCCGGTCGACGATTTGGTAGCAAGCGTGTCGTGTCGTGCAGTTAAAACTTGTTGCACATCCTAATTGTTGTAGTTTAAATTGATTGTTTGTTTATTGTTTAGTCAAAACAAACCGACAACATGTTTGAGGCAAGATTGATTCAGAGTTCTATCTTGAAGAAGATTTTGGACGCGATAAAAGATCTTCTGAATGAAGCAACTTTTGAATGCTCGGACTCGGGTATGCAGTTGCAAGCCATGGACAGCGCTCACGTTTCGCTCGTCTCCTTGAATCTCAGGAGCGATGGCTTTGACAAGTACCGATGTGACAGAAATATGTCTATTGGCATGAGTATTACTAGGTAATCACAATTTTCATAAATCTTAATGAACATCTACATTTTTAGGTTATGTTGCACAGGACAAAGAAATTCAAATTTTGCGATAAAAAATTTTATGTTTTAAACATGAAAAACTCCAAATATTTGTTTACTTTACTTTTTCTGTGTTTATCTTTTATATTGTTTAAATTACCAGGGATCTTATCTGGCGTTCAGGGAGTAGTTAATCGCTCTCTATAGCCACAACAACATATTGTTTAAATTTGTATTTAAATAGTTTGAATACATAAGAATACATTGTTTATAACAATGAAATTTTGTTGTTGTAGTATGTCTAAGATTTTAAAATGTGCTCAATCAGAGGACACTGTGACATTAAGGGCACAAGATAATAGTGACACCATTACCTTCATTTTCGAATCACAAAACAAAGAAAAACTAGCAGATTTTGAAATGAAATTGATTAACATGGACCAGGAACATCTTGGAATTCCGGTAATTAGCAATATATATTTATATAAATAAATATTTTATGAAAAATTGGATAATAATTTTAAATTTTACAGGAAACAACCTATGCTTGCACCATAGAAATGCCTTCGCAGGAGTTTTCGAGAATCATAAGAGATCTGCATCAATTTGGTGAATCTATTACTATTGCTTGTTCAAAAGAAGGTGTTAAATTTACTGCAACCGGAGACACTGGAACAGGTATTTTAAATCTAAAAATAATTAATTTAACCCTTTCGCTACGTATGTGATTTTTTACAAACAATATATACTGAAAAAAATATGATTAATACTTTTTTTCTTGTATATATATTGACGTTTGACCTATTCTATTAAGTTTGAAGAGTTGTACCTATAAATCTGTCACATTTTAGAAATAAATTAGTGATTTTATTTCTTTAATTTAATTTGTTGTCTAACAATATTATTATTATTATTATTAAGTCGAATAATATTTACAAATTATAATTTACAGCAAACGTAAAACTGTGTCAAACTGCGAATGCAGACAAAGAAGAAGAAGCTGTGGTAATTGATATGCAAGAGCCAGTGAAGCTCACATTCTCCTGTCGTTATTTGAACTTCTTCGCAAAAGCTACACCTTTGTGCCCGAAAGTTAAACTTTCAATGTCGACAGACGTACCTCTAGTATGCGAATACTCCATTGGCGAGATCGGCCAAATTAGGTATTACTTAGCTCCCAAAATCGACGAAGAAGAGGACAACTAAAAATCATGGAACTTATCATAAGAAATATTGAAATAAGAACGACATGCATAAAAGAAAACTCATCTCTTTTAAAAGAAACTAGTGCCTCGTTGTGTACCATACATATTTTTATACACTTAATTTAATAATGCATCAAAAAGTATCTAAAAATAAAGATTTGAAACTTGTATAAATGGTTGCAATTATTTAATCATAAATTCTCTGTGTGACAGCATTTTTTTTCTGAATTATTAAAATGAGATTTAATATATAATATTTCAAAGATTGTTTTCATATATGCATATTTAAAATTTCACATTGAGAAGTTATTTGGCTTGTCACAGTATTAACGCAACGTGGAATTGACACTAAAGTTCATAAAGTGACACAATCACGTTTTCCCCTTTTTTTGATCATGTAGCAACGCATCGCAGTTAATTCAATAAATTTTTTTTCGAACCCTTTGATAAATTTTAAATATACTTTATTCTCTTGCTCTAAACCTAATTGAAGGTCGGTTTTTTTTTTCTGTTTTTTCGTGTTTTTTATTTTTTTGTATTTTTTCCATCATTTTTTTCTTAATTACTTTTATTGTAGTTTTTATTTATATATTTATAATAATTACGTCTCAATTCTTAATTTCTAAGTTTTTATAAGCAATATTTTAATATAAAAATACATAATTAGCTTATGAATTATCA